>JAVSBS010028930.1:22472-39749 GCA_033124195.1 Coracias cyanogaster | reverse complement strand
AGATGCGGTGCTTGAGGAGATGGTGTAGTGGTTAGAGAGATGCTAGGAGAAGGGTTGGACTTGATGACCCTGGAGGTCCTTTCCAACCATGATGATTCTGTGATTCTGTGACCCGCAACACCCTTTTGAGTGATGCTCTGCAGTGCTGGTCACACTCCTCATTTCTGACTCATACAGCTGAGGTGAGAAGAGCCCAACGTGTGTGGACGTGACATCTGATGCAGTGTTACAGCAGCTGTGTCTTTGGCTGACGGTGCGTGCTGGGCCTTGGGGGTGTCTGCGGTACAGGACGGGGTGTGCACGTTGGCATTCACACACGCGAGTGTGTGCCTTTCTGTGCACTGCAGGCCAGGCCTGAGTGCACATCTGCAAACAGCTGCACGGTACCGCACAGTGTGGATGTGCAGCCACAGGTGACTGCACACGTGTTCACACACGGGGATCTGATTTGATTCAGAGCGCTGTGGTCATGTGCTATTTAAATGTTCTCAGCTGGATTCCATTCCCAAGGTTCTGATCTATATGTTATATCTCACACAGTTTGTCAGCCTGCTTTTAATTTCTTGTTTTTCTGTGCTTGTTTAAAACCTCTGCCACAAAACGAACAAAACGCGTGTGAAGGGTCCCAGAGGTGAGAGGTGGATGTACAGAATCCTTCATTGCTTGTGTCGCCAATGCAAAGCCATCCTAGGTGCCATCAGCTCCCGTTTGGAGATGTGTGCTAATTAGACTTTTATTACAATGTGTATTTGAAAACAATTAGAATTACAGTGCCAGCATGTGGCTAATTCAGCCTCCTGATGTTGATTCAGCTAAGTCAGCAACTGGCAACTTTGATTGCCAGAGTGCACGTGTGTGTGAATAGCCTTGGATCAGGTGCCATCAGAGAGGGACACACGTACTCTTTAGTGCTCCTTAGCATCGTCCAGGCTCCTGTCTAGATTTTGGGGGTATAAATGTCCCAGGGCCCTTGAACATTTATGTTAGGCCAGGAGAAGAAAATACGCTTGATGGGTGACATGGCAGAACTGGTGAGCTGGATGCAGCCTGTCCTTTACCTCACCATCAATTAATATTTTCTCAGGAGAGCAGTGGAGCTGTTGTTGAGCCGGTGTTTGCATCCCTGTGCTCCAGTGCCAGGCTCTCATAAGGCAGAGATCATTCGACTGGTCGTGGAGCAGCACAGACCTCTGTCAGGTTTCTTTGGAGTCCAACTCCAGAACTGCTTTTAGAAGGGACAGCCCTGGAATTACTGATGTGTGCTTGTTTCTATGGTTTTCTGTAGCTTTGTGGAATGAGACAGGACCGAGACCACCAGTTTGTCCGTCAGCCACCCCTGGGGCAGTGATTACTGCTGGCCGACTAGACCCATTATGTGGAAGAGAAATTCTTTCCCCTCATTTCTATTCCCCTGATTCGTCTGGCATTGCTCCGAAGATCTCTGTTGCCAGAGGATGCTGAGCAGAACGTATTCTTGGAGATAAGTGATTCTTTCCCCTTGAGGAATTTGCATTCAGCAATCCTCATCCACTCTTATTAATTTCCATGTCACAAGGCAAACTAAAGGCCTTCATCTTCTACATTTCCAAACAGCAGAATTTTGCCTGCCTTGTAAGAGAAGCCTCCTTTTGCCATCATCACTGTCTGTTTTCAAATAGACTGTCAGGAAATCCGGTTTGGGTTTAGTTTGACAGAGAAGATGTGCTTTTTGTCTTGAAATCGTTTTCTCTGTGTGAAGACAGCACTGTTTCACGTCATAATTGTGGCAGGTTTAACCTCTGCAGCTGTCCTTTCATACTTTACATCCCGTATGAGGTTTTTCTAACCTGTGGATGTTCAATCTGGAGCTCTGGAAAGGGGGGAAGAGGAAGAAAAAGACCCTGTGTTTTGTAGGGAATGGCTAAAACTTAGGTGTGTGGTCTCCCAGCCTCCTCCTTTGGATGCATTGACAGGTGCCTCTTTGGCAGCCTTTGTCTAGCTTCAGTCTCCGCCTGGATTAATGCGGTGGTAAGGCTGGTTTGAAGCACCTTGCCTGCACGTCAGTGGCTGTAATTGTCAGTTACAGTTTGCTACTGGAATAAAATGAAGACCCTTGAAGGTATAAAAAACTAAAGCTGGAGATAAGGAGCTGTTTTATATTGACTTTCATTCCAGAGACTGGAAGAAGAACATAGGTTTTTGACATCTGAGCAAAGCTTTTATGCACTGAAAAGGACAGAAAAGCAGAGAGAGATACGGAGACTGATGGATGAACAGGAGGAGAATGGGGAGGATGCATAGAAAATAGAGTAGTGAAAGGGATGATTTCCTGTGATTTCAATTCTATATTCACAGATATTAAGTTGCTTCTTCTAAGGGCACCTTCACAATTCCAGAGCAGTGCAGATGTGAGCACAATGGCCCTTCAGCACTTTCCTCACACCTAAGGGGAGCTTGTGGGGCTTGTTTAACAACACACGCAGATGTCTGATGAGCGAACTACCAATTTTTACATGCAGGCAAGAAAATGAACGGCATGAGCTTTGTTCCCCCTTTGTGCATCTTCAGCAGAGCACAGTGAGGCATTTCTTTTTTGGCAGGGTCTTTTTGTCAAGGATATGAGGAAAGTTGAAGCTTTGATCTGCCCAGGGCTCACCCTGGTGAGCTGTCCTTACTGATCTCAATATACAGAATATAGCCCAGAGTTAGCAGAGTTGAGAACTAGGGTATATTCTTTTACTTTGAGTCAGTAAATCAGGACTCGAGCAGAACTTTTCCACTGAAATTACGGAACATTTTGGCACCAGCTTCAACAGAAGCAGGGTTTCACCTTAGCAGTCCCTCTGAAAGGCACACTTGAAGCTAACCACAGGCTCTTGGACCCCGTGCAGCAATGTCTGCCTGAAATGCTACCTGCTGTCCTACACAGACTAGGTTACTGCAGGACTTCTAGAGCTCATAGCATCTCAAGATAGTCCAGAAGACCATATCTTCTTCCTTTTCATCCAAATGCAGCCTCATTATTTTCAAGTATTTGTGCCAGTGGCTTTGAAAGAGCAGTGTGAGTTACATTGCACCATCCGTTGGGTCCCATGATTTATTTCCTTCTCTAACTCTGTGTACCTGTCTATTTTAACTCTTGCTGTGGCTGGAAGCCAGGACATGCTGAAAGTCTCATTGTTCTTGACCAAACCCTCTCATTTTCCTTCCTTTTTCAAGGAGACCACGAGAACTGAATTATATCGTTGAACTTCCTTACCTTTATTTAAGACAAGCTGTTCTCATTTTCCCTGTTAATCAGTTTGAGCCATTAACATCACAATACAGAAACAATGGGACTTTGTGCCTGGGCAGGAGTCAGATTAATGAGTACACTGGAGCTATAACACAAATGAACTTTGCTGCGAACACAAATCTTCTGAGAGCTCGTGTGAGCGCTGGGTGTTAGCTAGTGCTGTCCTGGAATGATGGAGGTACAGAAGGCTTGCTGGATCTTGCTGTCGTGGAGAAGCGGCTCTTTGGGGATAGTTTGATCCCTTTACAGCTTGAGCATTAGCAGAACGGACTCACTTTGGCCTGTTACACTCATTGTAAAACTCAGCTTCGTTGTTAAAATGTTGTGACTGAAAAAAAAAAAACTAGAGAAAGGGAAAGATTGGATTTTCTCGGTTACATAATTTTCTTTTAAAACAAACAAACCATTTTCCAGCTGACAGGATTTATGCGGGTACTTAATCTGGAGCCAGTCATAATCTCTAAAAATGCAGCTTCATAGCTGCCTTGCTGTAATACCTAAAGTTTATAGAATTGATGCATCCAAACTGGGACCCTCAGAGAATTGTATCACCCCGGTTCCTTCTGCTGAGAGAAGTAGCTTGCTTCTTTTTATGATGTTCTCCCACCCTTTCAGCTTCCCTTGATTACTGTTTTCTTGAAATTAGCTCCTTAAAATTCTTATAGCCAATCTCCTAGACCTCCCAGCTGACACATCTATCTTACGCTGCTGTTCTCCTCCTTCATAAGAATTCACACAGAGCTTGTGAAGTACTTCACTTTTTGTTTGCTAATAAAGACCATGGAGGGATGTTAAACGAGTAGAAACCACCTTGCAGGAAGATGGGTTGAAAAAGATTATACCACCATATCCTTGCTTTGATTCATAACTCCCAGTCTGGCAGTGGTTTAAAGCTTTAAGAAAAAAAAAAAAAAACACCAAGAAATAGAGGTGGAAATAGAAGGCAGTGTGGTTTCCTGGTGAATGCACCAGCTGCCAACCTTGCCATCAGCTTCGTTCTGTGCCTTCAAACCCTGCAATGTCTTTATTTGGTTTTATTTCCCTGTGCGTGAAAAAAAAATGTCATCTTGCCTTTTGCTTCTTCTCGTGGTAATCTCCCCTCCAAGGTATTTCTGTGCACTTTAGTAAGTCTGTAGCACGCAGACCTGCTTTAAAGCTTGAACTATTGTGGAGACGACTGGGTAATGTCTTGCAGTTTGTTTATCTTTTATTTAAGATTTCACGGTGAAGCATCTGGAAAGCATTCCCTCTGCCACATTCTTGTCTCTTCACTTGGTTTATTAATTAAATATTTCTTTCTTTACTTCATTATTTCATATTTTAGCTCCCTCTCACATCTAAAGGAACTGAGAGAAATATTTAATTCATAGCCTCCTGCATACGCTGTTTCTTGGGGAATTCCTCCTGCAAGCACTGGGCTGCTTTGGTGCTTTGCTGGGTTGCCATTTCTGAGCAGTTTTATATTTACTCCAGTAGCCACAGGTGATTATTTATTCAACCGGAAGAAAAAAACCCACAAGCAGCTGGGAAGCTTTATTTGTACGTGTGTTTTTCTTTCTTCTGCAGTTTGTTAAAACCCGCTGTATGAGTATTTAACAATCATTTTTGTCACTCGTGTGCCTATTTATGAGAGGAAAAATAGGCGCTGATTGCATGGTGTAGCTGATTAGTTAAACAAATGCTCTGCAAGCCTCAGCCATGGAGCTTTCTCTGTTGATCCCATATACTCTTTCTCTGCGCAGAACAAACACCAGAGCGGTCTGTATTCACACTTGGCATACGCTGGCATAGCAAGTGCTGCTGATTTACACCACCTAAAGCCATATTTACCCTGCTAGTAATGATGGATTTCGTCAAAACTCCTGATGCCACTAGCAGAACAGATTGTAATGAGAACAGGATGGGCTGGGATCAATAGCATTTTGATTTCCTTAGGCCTGCAGTCCTGTAGCAAGCACATTTTTTTCATTATTATTCTTTCAGAACCATGGCCGGCAGCCAGAGCGGTTCCATGCACTGCACTGAGCTCTCTGAGGTATTAAGTTGTGTCTCTTGGTTACTGACAATGGCATTCGAGTCTCTGGTGAGACTGTACAAATTCACTGCAGGCCTGAAAAAATGGAGAAATGACTCCCCAAAGGCATTTTTCTAATCCAGAAATGCAACAGAGTCAGAAGCAACAAAAGAAAACAGGTTGTGCCTTGTTCTAACAAAGTTTCCCCGTCCCCGTGTCTCTGGGGATCTAGCGTTCTTGTTAGCACTGGGCGATGGTAGCCAGCGCAGGCACAAAGCCACGGGATTCCTGAGAGATGCTCATTTATTCTTACAGATGAGACAAATACGGCGAGAAGAGGCAGGGGGGAGTTGGCAGGGAAGATGCAATGCTGCCGTCTCCAACTGCTGCACATTGAAGACACATCTTTAGAAGGTGTTCCCAAGACACAATTAGGGAGGCAATTAGATAATCCTGTGAAAAACATCCTGGTAGCCAGGTCTGTTGTAGGCAAGGAGCTGAAGAGGTAGTGTACTTCTGTCCGTGGCAGGGGCTAAGCACAAAAAGTCTCTGTTCTCCTCTCTACCGTTGCCACAATTTGTAAAATCCAGTCTCCAGTTCCACAAAAGTCCAAACAGAACTAAACTAATGAGAAGGAGTGTGTTGATGAAAGCGCTGTTCATGCAAAGGACTCCAGGCAGGATACAGGTTTTGCCTAATCTGAAGCCTTGGATTGACATTGCATCACAGCGAGCCTGGCATTTGCACCTCAGGTAGCTCTTCTGGATAAGGGTAGAGGATGGGATGCGGTGGGGAGGGTGCAAGCACAGGAGAGTCGTACGCACCCAGGACACCGGGAAGTTCAGCTCATACTGAAATTCGTGCTTCTCTTGCTACCGGGTGCTTGTTTGGAGCCAGCTCAGGTACTCAGCTTGCAGGCAGGCTCCAGCAGCTTGCAGGTGAAGGTGACAGGATGCATCACTTGCTCCTACTCATTTTCACAGGAGAAGGGAATGCAGAATTCCACAACGATCACAGCCGGAATGATGTCAAGGTATAGGCAGGACTGTTGAAATTTTCCGGGTTGCTTTTTTCATCAGGGGACCTGAACACTCCAGGTCGTGTAGCAATTATGGATGTAATAACTTGACAATGTTAAATATCATTAATGACTGATCTAAGGGAGCTTGCAAATGACTATGTAGTTACACAGTGTTTGCTGCATAAATACCAATTAACATTGTCGCAGTAGCTGTTTCTACTTAGTAGATTATATCAGGGGATCCCACAGAGTGGGAAGGAGCGTCAAACGATCTAACACAGGAGAAAAGGGTGATAATATGAAACTGATAATTAAGGAAAATCTTGGTCTTCCCTATGATACATCTGCTAAAGCAATAGGGGTGCTCAGGTGTCACATGCAGAAACCTGAAAAGCAGTGTGCATGTGTCTCTATATATGTCCATCCATCTGTCCCTACCAAATTAGGCAGGGTAAAGGAATTACTCTGGCAGTTAGCTCAAGAAATTTTGCTTTAGTTAAAGCTGCAGAGGCTGTATTCCTGGAGTAAAAGGCTTGAGAGTCTGGCTTTTGCTCTCGGTGATTTATACAGTAATTGTCTGCAGTGCGCAGCACATACATTTGTGAAGCTGGAACGTGCTCCAGTGCAGAGATACTTCTGGACTCCCTCCAGAGCCCACACTGAAGGCCAGCGAGTGGCTGTCACAGTCAGAAGCCGCAGAGCTCTGGGAGCACCAGCCCATCGATTTCAGCAACGAGTTTCTCTCTCTGACTGATGCAATCGTCAGGAAGATGTTTGTCACTCGCACGGAGAGGGGAGGAAGCGCTCTGTTAGCCAGGGTTTGCTTCACAGGGCAGCTTGGGAAGAAGAGTTTGTATTTCATTGTAGACAGAAAGTGCTAATGCTGTTTCTTTCCCCTTCCCTTGGCTATAAATGAGACCTGGAGAGAGGGACAGAGAGAACAAGGAAAAAGAATTGATAAAATGCTGTACTGATCTTTGGTCAATAAACTTATTTCTCGTTAGGCACTAGAGCAGCAGCAGGTGCACAGTGTATGCTCTGCTGCAGGATACTCATCCTAACAGTAAGAAACCAAATTTTAATAATATTTGCATCAGCATGAATGTGAAGTAATCCCAGTGAAATAATGGCATTTATCCTGGATTTGTACCAGTATCAAAGAAAGCAAAATCAGTCTGAATTTTGTCAAGGGCCTTTTTTACTGACTAAGCCCAGCCCTGTGTTGCAGCTTCCCTTTCTGCTGGGTTAAGGGTCCCTTTTTTCTTTAGTACAGGGTTTGGGGATTTCCTTCCGTGGCCCAGTGGTAAAGACTTTGTCCTTCCCTTCAGAGATGGTGGGCATTTTCCTGATGGGAATTCTTGATTTTATCTTCAGGTGTAGTATATGTAGGAGTAACTCCATCACAAGTGTTGGAGGCAACGTCTTTTATGCCTGGCCTGGTATCCCCACTTCCTGCTGGGAACAGCAGTAAGCAGGCATCTCTATTTGAAAGGAAGAAGTTGTAAAAGGAATAAACAAGCAGAAGTGTGGAGAGAGGTTTGCAATTTGCATGGAAAAGGCAGGAAGAAGAAGAGAGGAGAGATGCAGCGGAAAATTGAAGTGACAGGGTGGGGCATTAGGTGATGCAGGTGGGCATCTGGAGTTCCTCCAAATCACATTAGAAGAGGACCTGTTCAGAACTCCCATCTCAGTGGCTGTTGCATTAAAAATCTGTCTAGCAAATGAATCTCAAGTGACTACTGGCAGCAAAAGGCATGTTGTAGGGTGAAGTCAAAAGACCTAGATGGATAGATGTGAATATCAAATGCACAGGAGAGCTGGCAAAAGGCTTTGAATGTGGTGACTAGGACATGAGCATGGGAGAGCAGTACAAGGGAGAGCAGCACAGGAAACATGGTACTCTCTGCATGTGTCAGTCTCAGAGAGGTGACGGCTGTCAAGGCAGATGACAGCCTGATGGATTGTCACCTGCCCCGCCACACAAATGAGCTCTGCTTCTTATGGGAGATTTTGTTTTAATGATGCGCTGCTTTTATTCCTGTTTTCAAGAAGCAGAGAGAGTTGATCAAAATTCTGATCTCTGTTAGATGCTGTTTGTGGTCTCCACAGAAATTGAAAGGCCATTAATGTCTCATCAGAAGCATGAAGCTTTAGCTCCGTTGGTCTCACTAAAGCTGATGTTACCGGAGTGGTCAGAAGGACTCTCTAGACACAAATGCCCACAAGAGCAGGGGATACTCTCCTAACCTGGGACTGGCACTCTTAGGTGGCCTCAAGTTAGTGTAACCTAGCAGTTTGGAGAATCCATTCATTTTTCTTCTTCTCTTTTCTCCTTTCTTCTCCGTGGAGTTGAGGAGAGGTTGAACCACCATGCTAACCACTATTTTAGAAGACTTTATCTACACCTCTGCTTCTAAACCATCAATTCTGCACAAGGATGAAAAAAATCTCCCTGCCAAACCACACGTGTTCCACTCAGTGTTGGCTGACAGGCAAGAGCCAGAGCCTTGGAAGCGCGTTGGTCATTGTCAGCCCACCAGGCCATGAGACACCTCCAGTCCACAGCAATTCCCGGAGCAGAGTGCCAGGACATCAGTGTTCTGTTGATGCTGTTTTGTCTTCTTCCCTGCTGGAGAAGGGATACCAAGAGAGAGCCTGGTGATTGTTTAGCTCTGTCTGAGCCAGGAAGGCAGTGGGGCCATACCCCGTTCTTAGTTGTTTATTATAAGCTCACTCAGTTTGTTCTTCCTGTATGTTTCTTTGTTTTGTTTGTGAATTTAGCCCTCTGGAAGTATCAGCAAACATTTCTGCAGATCTGCAGAGTCAGTTGACCGGGGGTAGCTCCTTGACTATGTCTTGGCTCTGTCCTGGAAAGATGTTCTGTAGCAGGAAGGATTCAAGGTTTGTGCCTGACCTGCCATTCCCTATTTAGCCCCCATTTTCTCTGCAAGCATCTCCAGATGCTATCTGCAGCTGTGATTCCACAATCATTTTACAAGATCAATTCAATCCCAGTTCTTCTGGCAGGCCAAATTTGATTTTTGCACTCTGTTACGCATGGCTGTGTTTCTGTTGGATTAACCCATGCACGTAGCTCAGACTTTAAGCCAGTTTACACTTTAAGTCAGCTTACACACTGCCTGTGGGGTGACGAGCAATAACTGATCCAGAATCAAGCTAAATCAGGGCAGACAGATCATGTACACCTTGCTTGGCAATGTGATATTTTGTCCTGGACTGTCCTCCCAGCTGGGCTGAGGGCAGAGCTAGAACAGAAGGGTCATTGTGGAAGATACCTGGAAAGGGAGAGGGAAACTGGCTAAGCTGAAAAAAGAATGGCAGGAAGAGCTAGAGACAGAAATGCAAGCAGGGCCTAATCTTGTCTTTTACTGACTTCCCTTTAAGAAGCATGAACTGCTCTCAGCTCCCAGCGACTGTGGCAAAGGTGGCTTTTACTATTTATATCACTTTTTTATTATTCTCACTTCACAGCTACAGGCAGGATTAGGATGGAGACAGGAAATGCTTAGGACCATGCTGGATCTGACCCACGGTGAAAGACAACAATAAGGACACAGCCCAGAGGTTGTGGAAGAGCCAGGGTCTGGGGACAGGCAGGAAATTGGCTCCCTCATTTACCATTCCTGCTCCACGGCCCCGTACCAGACATCAGCACAGATCCCTTGCACTCTTCAAAGAGCAGGAAACCATTTTACAGGAGGGAAAACAGAGGCAGGGAGGGAGGAAGGCTCCGTTTTCCAAACAAGGCCATCCATTTTGGACGACTCTGTTTCCTCCTAAAACGTGCACCAGGTTTGTGTGAGATCCTGCATGTTGCCAGAAGAGAGCCAAAAACAGAATCCAGGAGACCAGATTGCCTGATCGGGGGGTGCAGCGTCCCATCCCAAAGCAGCTGAAGGTACAACCCCTCCATCAAAGGAACCTGCAGCTGGGGTGCCAGCTGAAATAGTTAATGGAAGAAAATGTTCACCTAACCATTAATAATTTAGAACCAGAGTTAATTTTGCAGTTCCCCTGGCAGGTTCTTCTGGCCATTAGGGCACTGGCAATGAGTCTTTCCCAGCAACCCAGCTATCGATCAATCTCTCTGAAGGCTAATGTGTCACTGAGAGGTTGGAGATAGCCGTGTCTCAGGGCAGAAGCTGAGCAAGGGAGAATTTATCCCTGCTCTTAAACTTTACTTATCCTCCTTTCCTCCCCCTCCTCTCAGAGAGAGGATAAAAATAAAGGCACATAAACTCAAAAAGAAAGAATAATGGCTTCATCCTGCTGAGGGACTGTATTTTGAGATTTTGGCGAGCTTTCATTGTAAGTGCTGCTGACTTGAAGAAATTCATTTGATCATCTGAACCTTGGCTGCGGTAAACTGCCAAATCCCATTAGATTCCTTGGGATTTGCAAGAGATGCTGAATGAAAGATTTATCTGTGACCCACCAGGCCTGTGTGGTCATCCAGACCTCTGCTGTCCCCAGGGGCATAGGGCAGCATTGGAGGGATCATCTTTAACCCCTCAGCTATAGATCAAAGGTCTGAGAAGATGTAGGGATCACCTGATCCTACCCACAAGAATAGCTTCAGATGGAAGGAGGTCCTGAGCAGGGACACTCTGGCTTTCCTTGGAGAGGGGAGGTCTTTTCGTGCAAACCCCAGCCCTGGAGGAACAGGGTAGCAGTGCGCAGGAAGAAGGGATTAATCCTGGGCAGCACGCTGTGAGGTTGTTTACATGAGCTCTTTACTTTCTAGCTTTCTCCTCCTGTCCATACTTTTAACATCGCACAAAGGTTTGGGAACAGTGGGAATAGCTTATGTGGCATTAGTGCTTGTAAGCAGCAGGCAGGCTAACCGAGCCATGACAGAGCCAGCTCCGTTTCATGCCCTCTTTCCACTTTCTCTGGCCTGACTTTTCTGCTCTATTTGTCTGAAATGAACAGAGATGAAGTGAAATGACTTACAGCCTCTCCCGGTTTCATGCTCAAGTCCTACAGGGAGAGTGTTACTGTGTCTGGCTCATAATTTGTGGCTCTACTGCAACGCAGCCTTTCCTTAGCAAGTGCCAGCGTTCACAGAATCCTTCTCTCCCATTCAAACCCCAGTTTGCATGCACCACCACCCCCTTTTCTGCTCCTGTCCCTGTGCTCTGTACACTTTTCTTCCACAGGCTCAAATCTGCCAGATGTTGAATGTTCCCTGAGAATTCCAGCAGTGCACGAGACTACACAGGGAGTCCAGATGTGATAAGTGAACTAATACTTATGTGCTTCCTCAGACCCGGAGGGACCTCCTGAACTCACCAGGATCCTTGCCCAGACTCGAGGGAATAAGCAAAGAGGCTACAAGGAGAAAAGGACAGTGGCATTCAATTTGATGAGGCTTTCTCCTCTGGGAGCCAGCTGTGGCTTGCATTACAATTGTAAGGTAGACACACGACATCCATGCCCCCATCGAGGTGAGATCTTACAGCATCGCTGCTGTTGAGGCTTCTGCCTCGCCGTGCTGTGGGAAGGAGCTGGGAGTTCTGCCTGGAGTCAGGCAGCAGTGGGAAGCCACCACACACCAGGGTTGCATGAAGAACACCCACCAAGCATGTCTCCTTGTGCCCTTTGCTGGTTGAGAAATTGTTCCGGCTCTAAGTTTTAATCCTTTCCGTATAGAAGCTTCCAACCAGTCCAGCTCATTCTTCCTGCTTAGCTAAATGTGTTTTCAAACACTAGCCTGAAACTTAGCGGATGGTAATTACACTTTGACATTAATATTTAAACCACAAACACAGCTAGCACTCTAATACCATCCCCAAAGGCCACTGCTCATTTAAGTTCCGTCCTTATGAGACTTAATTATTGCCAGGGATGAATCCTAAAAGGCAAGAAATATTACAGCTCAAAGACTAAACAATCCCGTGATTATTAGAGCTACGGACTTTGGGCACAGGGTATGGAAAGGACCTCGGCTATGGTGGTAACATCTATACTGCTGCAAAAATCCAGTGAGGTTTTAAATCCTAAAGCCTGATTTTAAATGGCTGCTGAGATTTCTTTGTACTTAGAATTATAGAGAGACCTCAGCGTTCAGCCAGTTTAGCCAAATAATAACTTTGCAAAACTTAGATGTCAGTACCTGTTGTGCAGATGGAGAAACAGCAGTGATTTGAGGGCCTGACCCAAGGCAGCGTCAGGACCCTGTAGTCTTAGCCTTCCCCTCTCTGGAATGAGTAGCTGAGGTGGTGAGAGTACCAAGTGTCTGATGTTTCAAGCCTTCCACGTAACTATTCTTCAAGCTATTTCACCAACGTAACCTCTTTTATGGACCTTTTATAAGAAAGAACCCTGGGATCACAAATTTTCAAATCAGTTTGTGCAGCTGCGGTTAAGTTCCCAGGATACGAAGATCTAGCTGGCCATTCCAGATGCTTTTTGGCGGTCTGAAACACACTTTATTATTTGCGATACAATAGGGCAATCTGTTACAGAAGCGCCAGTAAAAAAAGTTAGATTTTCTGCCAGTGGAACTCCAGAAGCATCAAGAGACTGGGCTGTGAAGGGAGTTTGGCTAAACGCTGACTTGATCCTCTGTCAAAAACAAGTCTGCTCGGTTACTCTCTGGATGTCTCGTGTCTCTGAGATAACAGCGACAAGCTGTGTGAGAGGGGAATAGTGAGCTGGAGTGGGGAGGAAGAATTCCTCGTGCATCCCCACGGTGACAGGCATCTCCAGTAGGTACCACCCAGCAGTAGGACAGCAACTGTCGTTGAGGACACAGGCTGCTATTGAGAGAAGCTCCTGCTGCCAGGGTTCTCACAGGGGACGTATGAACTCAACCAAGTTCTGCCCTGAAAACCAGATAGTGTCAGAGGGTTCTCTCCATCAACAGCCAAGACTGGCTGTCCTTAGCAGGCTTCACGCGAAGGCTTGGATCAGAGCCAAACCAGGGGCTGTTTTGAGGCCGTTTTCTGTTGTGCTGCATTAAAGGAGGCGTCGGTGTGGTTAGACTCGTTCCTGGCTGGAGTGTACCAGGGTCAGGGCATGCGTACAGAGGTGACTCTCCTTCAGTTCTCCTCCAGCTGCACTTCACTGAGGATCTCCTGATTTTTGTTTTGAGTGGGAACAGAAATAGCCACATAGATAATTAGCTGAAATTGCCAATTCCACCTGGCTTAGCAACAGCAGTTTTTAAATGGCTCGTTTCCAGACTTCTGAAGGCAAATCATGAACTCCCAGAGGTCTGATTGGAACTGAAGTTTAGATTTGCCAAATTTCTGTTTGAAATTGGGTCTTGGATGATGTTGTGCTGGACCCAAGCTTACTCCCAAATCTTGCAAGTCTTGGCAAGCCTCTGGCTCAGCTTGGGATGAATTTCAGTCCTGAGAATGTACCCCAAGTTTGTGTGCTTTCCTATTTTGAGATGGCGTTATTTATCTTCTGCATGGTTCTAAGCAAAATCATAGCTGGGAAGCTGAAGTTTGGTTTTCTTCCTCCCTCCCTTTTCTCTCAGCTTCTGCACTGTCCTGGCTACTGAGTAATACTGTACGTGGTGGGAAACTCAGACCTCATGGAAGGACAGAAATCTGTTGTCATGTATCTTCAGATTTATTACTAGTTTCTTTAACAGTCTCAAAAGCTTCAGTGAAGGGCAGTGCAGACTCTACCACCTGTGTCCGAGGAAAGGCAAGGCAGCTGCCATCTGCTCCCTCAGCCTCAAACTAATGAGCGCATTAACTTCCAGAGAGAGATTCATAAACTTCCACTGCCTGAGGATGCTATGAGCTGTTGATGTTTAAAGAGTAGCCTCCAAAGATTGCTTAGCCAACCGTGCTCTGTTTTATTTAGAGAAACCCTTCAGAAGGCTCCCATTATTCACAAAAAGGTGTGTGATTTTTCCGGGGGGTGGATGGCTGGGTTGTAGTAGATTAAATCCATCATTTACATTGCTCTGGAAGCAGGACTAGTAAGCTCACTCCTACCACCGATGATTTAAAAATAACAAATACAGGGAGAGCGGCTGTGAAGTCTGTGTCCCCCTGCACAAAAACAGTGTGTGTAGGATGCTGGGGCACCAGCGTGGCTATTTGTGTGTTGATGGAAATGATGACCCAAGGAGAAGTGAAACCAGGAGGGTGTAAAGGGCTTGTACAGGGAAGGGAGTATCTGGAGCAGGAACAGAAATCACAGGTCCAGCTCTGCTTCCACTTCAACCAATGTGAAAGGCTTTTTTCTGTACTGCCACAGCATTGCATTAATTTTCTCCATATCCTTCTAGTCAAATTAGATTTGTCCTCCCTTTGAGTGTCTAATTAGTCTCTATTTAACATGCAAGTGCAATGTTTTAAATGAGAAGCCCTGATTTGTGGAAAGAGGCATTGACGTTCAATCTATATTTAAATTCATGGGCAAACAGCCTGTGGACCGAGATACAAGCTGACAGAGTCACTGAAGTCCCCACAGAGGCTGACACTAAAAGCCTGAACCACTGGTGTGTTTACCCCCATAAATTGATGGTATAAATGCAGATTAATACAGGGGTGACTCAGATCCTTTGACTTTAGCCCATCTTGCTTGGCTGGCATAGAGTGGTGCACACTAATGTGCCTGCTTTGACTGTCCTGGCTTGTTTTGCCTCATATCTCTGTTGAATGCTGACCTGAACCATTTTGTGGAGACTTTTCTCCTTTTTAAACACCAGGCCTCAAAATTTTCCAAGCAGCTCTTTGGGGCTTTAGCCACGTGACTCCCATTAAAGTCAGCAACCGTCACATACGACATTCTCATGGGCAAATTCATCCCAGAGCACCCTGAGATGCAGCTATCGGGAACCGTGCTGCTTTTTGGCAGCTGCCCATCAGGGAAGGGTGGGGAATTTCCCTGCGGTGTTGCCTGGTGAAACATTATGCCCCGTGAAGTTGTTAAGCACCTGCTTCTTCACAAAGGGAGAAGGTTGAAACTGCTCCCACACGTCCCGGAGCTGCCGCTAAAATGATGAGGAGGGAGCTGGGGTCAGATGGGTAATTGCTAAAATGAGCAGTTTGCAAAGCGCTCGCGGTTTGCAGCATTGGAGCTTTGTGCACGGTGAGTTTAATGCAATTACAAAATGAGAGAAGGCAAGTTTTTGTTGCTGCTGTTGTTGGAGCTTCCGTTCTGCAGAGGGTGTGATGTTAGGCGCCTCTGCAAAGAACTGCACAGCAGAGGCCGTTTGCTCTACTCAATCTTTGCTCTGTGTAAGACACAACTGCCGGAGCGTGGTCTGCTGGCCCCTTATTTGTTAGCCAGCTGCGTGTGAGCAGGAGCCTGGGTAGCATCTTGGTGTCATATTTGAGATGCCGGTGACCCGGTGGTGGCTGGTACCGGAGCTTGGGCAATAACACAGCCTATCAAAATGAAAATGATACAACGCAGTTTTAAATCTCATTTTGTTAGTGCCGCGGAGCCATTTCTGAGGTGCAGAGGTTAGGTTTTTCCCTCGGGTGAATGTGCCTAGCGCTTTAAAGAAAATATTGAGCATTTTCCAAGATATTCCGCTTCTTCTGTATGTGGGTGAGAGGTGCCCTGGGAATACTGATGATCACAGCAACGCAAGGAAGGGCCCAGTTCTGTCGTAGCACCTGATTCTATTTAAGCAGTTGGGTTTGTTGTGACATAAAATCCTATTGATGACTCTGAGAGAGACTTACCAAGAGATAATAAAGAATAACAGCGGAAGAGTGCTCCTCTGCAATTACCTTAGCTGCTCTAAGTAACAAAAGAATGAATAATTTTGCATGCAAGCGAAGCTACGCAGAGATTAATTTGGCCTACAGCTTTATTTTTTTGGTGAATTCTCTGTACATTTTTCTTTTCAAAGTCTATTTTTCTGCTCACTATTTGCAAAGAGAGATTGACCATGACACAGAAAGAGCATGTGGTTGTTTGAGGAGTAGCCTGACATGGCCTGTTTATCCTTTGATTTCAAAAGCACACCAGATAGAACTATCTGTCTAGTTCTCCTTCTGTAATTCCCTCCTTATCTTGCCTTTATTTCCTCTTCTTGAAAATTATAATAGTACAATTGCATGGGAGCTGAGATCTTCTGGGCCAAATTGTAGAACAGGAGTAAGCTCTGCGCCAAGACATGAAAAAGAAAACGTCAGAGGAAAGAATATAGAGAGTGAAGATGAAAGTGCTGATATGACTTTAACTCTAGTGTCATCCACAGCAATGCTTTAATTTATTCAATCAATTTCAGGGCCCTTAGGCTGGGAAAGGATAACGCTGGGATATTAAATCTGTCCCTCTCTCCAATCTGTCACTGCTGTGTCAGAACACATTGATTCTTCTAGTCCTGCTTTTATTAACTGTCTCCTCAATGTGGCCTCTCAGTCTATCACACACTAACCTGCAATTGCTTGCTGAGTGCAAGACCCCTGGAAAACCTCTGGCTTCTCTGCTGACCCCATTTTTTAGCACTGTCAGTGCAGATGTGATGACCTGCTATTACTGTATGTCATTCATCCCCACATACCTGGGAATTGCCGTGGAAGACCAGACTGGAAGTCTATTTTGTCTTCTGCTCTCTCACCGACTCAAAAGGTGCATTAAAAAAGATGTAGTGTACCAAACTATGGGGTGCATGCAGAAAAGTGTGGCCAGTGGGTTGAGGGACGTTCTCCTCCCCCTCTACTCTGCCCCAGTGAGGCTGTGTCTGAGGTCCTGGGGCCAGTGCTGGGCTCCCCAGTTCAAGAGAGACAAGGAACTGCTGGAGAGAGTCCAGTGAAGGCTACAGAGGTGCTGAAGGGAGAGAGCATCTCAGTGCTGAGGAAAGGCTGAGAGCCCTGGGGCTGCTGAGCTGCATAAGAGAAGCCTCAGAGGGGATCTGATCAATGCTCATCAATAGCTAAAGGGTGGGGGCAAGAGGATGGGGCCAGACTCTTGTCAGTGGTGCCCAGCGACAGGACAAGGGGCAACGGGCACCAACTGGAA
>JAVSBS010028930.1:5154-22372 GCA_033124195.1 Coracias cyanogaster | reverse complement strand
GGGCCAGACTCTTGTCAGTGGTGCCCAGCGACAGGACAAGGGGCAACGGGCACCAACTGGAACCCAGGAGGTTCCATCAGGACAGGAGGAGAAACTTGTTTGCTGTGAGGATGCCAGAGCTCAAGAACAGGCTGCCCAGAGAGGTTGTAGAGTCTTCTTCTCTGTAAGATTCAAAACCCATTTGTATGTGATCCTGGGCAACCTGAACTAGGTGACCCTGCTTTAGCAGGGGATTTAGATGAGCTGACCTCCAGAGATCACTTCCAACGCCCATCATGCTGGGATTCTGGGATTCTGTGTAACTGTGTTGTGAATCCTGGGACATCAGGAAGAGTGGTCTGAGGGATGTTCCTCTCAGATCCCCATTGATGATGGGGTGGGAGCTGATCACCCTTATAATTTGCCTGCAGTTTGGTTAGTTTAATTGCAGATGGCATCTCCAGCCTGCAGCTGTGCTGGGCCTTGGGGCAATCTCTGTCAGGCAAGCGGCTGCCTAGGGCAGTTAGAGGTTTAATAGTTGCTCGCTGTGCCAATAGCTCAGAGCTGAAGGGCAGACATTTCCCAGTTCAGCTACAGTGGCAAAGCACCTAAGGCTGACCCGACTGTCCCTAAATTAACTCTGTGCTTGACAGTATTCTAAAAGGGCCAAACTCATCCCTCCTATAGCTTGCTCAGTATGCATCCAAGTCCTCTCTAAAGGCTAAGTCTACCTGTAAGCATCCTGTGGATTACTTTCCGAAAGTACTAGTGATTGGTGTCACTGGTTTTTTGGATGTCCACCTTAGTGGCCAAAGCTAATGCACATTTAGACCTCTGCAGAGCTTTGCCTCAGTGATTTCTGTCCCCCAACAGCACAATGAAGCGCATAGTCAAGAACATTAAAGCTGGAAGCAACGTTCGGGTCACCCACTCTGACCTTCTACCTAACGCAAGCTAAAGACTAACCCAGGCTGCCTGTCTCCTCAGTTTGGACTGACTCTTACTAATCTTGTTTTCAGAAACTACCAGAGCTAGAAAATCTAGGAGGCATCTTTTGTATGAGTGGAAATGAATCAGATTAGTCAGAGAAGTAAATTCCTCAGGGAGCTGAGCAGAGTAAGGGACCTACACGTGCAGCACACCCCATGCCACATCACAGGTGAGAGACTGAGAACATCCTACCTAACCATCGTTGTCACGTTGGCTTCATCTAGCCCGATTACTCCTGCAAAGTTTGGAGAGAGATTGTCTGAGGTTCCCATGATCACCTTCCCAGCTGCAGCATCCAAATCCACTTGCAGCTTTGAAAATGTCAGCCTTTTGGCTATTTCCTGATGACTTTATCCACAGCCTGCAAGGGCTTCAGGGATGGCCCCAGTATTTTAACCACTGCAAAGATGGGCACTGGCAATGGGCTTTTTCAAAAGCTACGAATTTTTACCAGTACTGAATACTCTCTGCTGTAAAGAGAGGTACTTCTCCCCTCTGAGTAATTAAGATACCTCTCTTTCTTGATTTATTTGCCCATAAAATTCCAGGTGTTTTTGGCACTGTTTCTTTTCCCTCTAGCATGAGCAAATATTTAGCAGCAAATCCTCACCTTAATTTCATTAATTATCTGCTAGGGCTGGAAGCCTCTGAAATAATGTCTGGTTTTAATAGAGATTTCACAAGCAAAATAATCTCCCAGTGCCTTCACTTCTTTCAAAGGTCTTTTTCTCCTTTTACTCTGAATCTGGTTTTAATTCTGTCTCCTTCACCTTCCAAGGGCTTTCAGGTTTCTTTGTTCTCATCTGAGATGGAGAAGAATAGGTAATTGTGTTTCATTGCCATGTGCAATACGGTCTGATCCAGGGTAAGTTTCTCACTCCCACAAATAAACAATGAAATAAAGTCCCTAATTCATCCAAGTGATTTTTCTTTTTAATCCCTGCATGCATATTTATTCACTATGTCTGTGGAGATCAGGTTGGAAAGAAAGAACCCATCTTGCTTTAATTGGCACATCCTAGCATGAATAATACACAGTGAGGAAAGGAAGTGGAGAAGAAACAGCTGACTAAAGTCTTCCTGAAATGATGCTCTTCAAGATGTCATCCAGGGACCCTAAAGTATCTGAGAAATCAAGATTTTTTTTTTCCTAGAGAAGTCCCTTCTCCCAGGGATTCTTATAAAGTTGAATCTCACTTAATCGGTGATAGTCCTGATGGGTTCTGCTGTTCCTTACTTCCCTCCTGCTGCTGCAGCAGCACTGGGACTGAGAGGAAAACAGCAAAATTAAAAGACTCCCAACAGTTTAATTAAAAATTAAATACTCCTGGTGACAGAGGATTGTGCTGAGTGTCCAGATCCCCACTAGCTTACCCAGAGACACCCAACAGAGTTGCCTAGGAAAAATACCAGAGCAGCCAAATAGGTGAAGGCTGGCTTAGGGCAGCGGCTGACGGTGCCTTGAGGGAAGCCATCAAAGTCCACGGATTTCTCTATTATGTTGTCATTGGTAGGGGAGAACTCTAGGTGACTGAAAAGGCCATTTCTCTTCTGACAGAATTTGATCACCACCCTTCCTTCTTGCCAGCCCTCCTCTCTGCAATCATTCAGCCAGAGCCTACAGTGATGGGCTTTGGTAATAGTTTTGGTCTGTGAAAACAATAATGTCCATGTCCTGGGGTCTCTCCAGGCCTAAAGTTGGCCAGCTCACTTTCAAAGTATTGTAGTGTGTGCTTTGGGAGACCCAAGGACCTCCACATGTCTCACAGGGTAAGGAGAACCGTCTGATCCACAGTTTTACTCTGGCACCACTGCCTCTTAATTTAGAGATTGTGTCCTCTGGGTATGCTGGTTGCAGCCTCTGGCAGCCAAGAAGCAAGACTTTAGTCTGAGTGCTCTTTTGGTTTCAGACAGGCTGTTCTGGACGGTGATCACATCAGCCTCCAAGAGCTAAGCAGGGTAACATGTCTGATGGAAGCTCTCTGTGGCATCTCAGGGAATTAATGTGTTTATTTTAACAGATCAAAAGCTGATCCATAGCTCCAGGCATGGAGGTGACTCAGCAGCACTCCTCCATCCAAGACAGCTTGAAATTAAAGCCCAGCATGACATTTGGTTATGGAGAACATGAGCAGGGTACATACCTCTCTATCGTGACCAGCTGTTGGGAAGTTGTAGTATTGTTTATCACCAGTTGCGGGGATTTGTCCATCTGCAGTGTATGTAATTGCATCCTGTCTGTTGGTGCTTTCCCGTTCTTTCCACAGCATTCCTGGCTCCAGCAGCACGGGGCCTGGCACAGCTTCTCTCTTCTCAGCGGCAAAACCTCATCTTGCTTCAGCAGAGCAGGGACAGACTCACGCAGTCCAGACATGGTTGCATGTCACATCGCTATGGGCGGTTTGCGATTGTCTCCATCCCCAGCCGTGCCTGTGGTGCCAGGAGTGGAGCAGATCTGTGAGCACACACACAGCAACGCGCTGGGGTCCGGGAAACCTCCCCTCCCTCCATGGGTGCCTTCCAGGGACTGCTGGCAGCCGCTCTGTGACTCCGTCACTCTGGGCATGTTCAAGACTTGTATCACCTTAAAGTGGGGACCGTGTTCACTTTTCAAAACTTGACTTGCAGTATTTTAGAAAGCAGGAACTGATGTTCTGCTTGTGTCTCTCCAGTTGTCCATCCCTGTCCCTTTAGGGAACATCCAGCCCCTGAGCCCAGAGGAAAACTGTGTCCTGCTGTACCCAACTAACAGGCACAGAGGTGAGCGGGGGTTTCTGCTGGTTTATTCCCCAAAGTGAGGATTGTTCTCTATTTACAGGCATCTTTTAGGTAGAGTAAGAGGCTGTTCAGGGCACTGCTGGGTTTCCAGATAGAGAAGGTGGTGGTTATCATAACAAATCAATGTCTTGCACACAAAATATCACTATAAACAGGGAACACATTTCTCATCTAGTCACTCTTTCTCCTGGGACAAACAGGCAGATCAGAAGTTCCCAGAAAATGAAATACATCTTTCAGAAGCTAGATGGATGTGCTCGGCTACGGGGAAGAGCAGTGCGCAGGCTGTGTGCAGGTGTGGAAGGGTGAGAGCTGCCATCAAGTGCTTCCCAAACCCTATGAAAAACGTTGCACTGATGGGTTTGGTGGGGAGAAGGCTCTGTGAGAAGAGGGATGAGGGAGCCAGCGAAAGAGAGGAATGTCGGTTTCATTGAGCAAGTTTTCTTCTCATCACTCCGGAGAGCAGTGTGTGATATGTATGAAGATGTGGTAGATTGGTGTGTTAGTGAATTTTAAGTGGGAAAAATCACTTTTGTAGGAAATGCCTTAAGACAGGATTTCAGTCATGGTGAGCATGGAGAGCACAGTGATTTACAGAGTGCTTGGAACTAGTTAAATATGCAGAGGAAGGAGAGCTGATCAGTCAGAACAGTAATCCCAGAGTGGGGAGAACTCACTTTAAGCATGCCAGGGGAAAATTATTTAGAAGATCTCCCCGAATAATTAGGCACTGCTTCTCCTCTTCTTTCCTAAATGTATTTGTTAGTTTGTCTCTTTTTTCACCTGAATCCCATTTTCCCATACATGTAATAGGAGATATTAGCAGAGAGCCTTTGGGGACTAAATACATCATCCATTTACACAGTAGACAAACATCCTGGCTGAAGGACTGACAGCAGTGGGTGGACAAATAGGTGAGTAGGTAGTGGGGGATAGAGAGATGGGTAGAGACAAGCAGACAGGCAAACAAATCACTGCGTGCTGTATAGTTTGCTTCTATAGCTTATCTAAAACTGTTGCAAGTCACTTGCTGAATTTCTGCTCTCATCAGGAAACAGGCATGTGGTCTGGGGCCACTCGGGGACACGCTGACATTTAAAAGCTTCAGTGAAACCACATATTGGCCTGTTTGTGTGTGTGGAAATTCCTCTCAGACTTGGTGACTCTATCAAGTTAAATGGAGAATTGCAGCAATTGTTGCGATTCACCGATAGCAACACAGGCTTCTGAAGAAGTAGGTCACATTGGGGAGCTGAAGAAGTAGGTCACATTGGGGAGCAGCACACCTCAGGTGGAAAAATGAGGGTTAGCATCTGTTTCTAGACCTTGAAGCAAGATCAGAGTGTATGGGGTAGAAGAGAAGGGTATAGTTCTCATAAATAACTTTGCAGGCACTGACTACCATACCTCCAGAGTCTAGAGCATGCTCCTAATTGTCCCTCGTCTGAACAGCCCCAAATTGAATTGCCTAGTTAGGTCATCTCTGCAGCTCCTAATCACGGGTGACATCCAACACTTATTCAATGAAACTTTTTTCCCAGCACTAATTATTAAGCCTGAAAAGTTGATATTGAACGAGGCCGTTGAGCCAAGACGACCCAATAACTAGCGGGGAGGAGAGATTATTTCAATAAAAGAAGTTTGCTTGAGCCAGATGGAGTTCCCAGGCTGCACCGGGGCAATATGACACGTGAACTTGTCCTCGGGCTTGTGCTGACAACCCTAACTGTGTAGTTAAAAAGCCACCAATGAACTGGAGTGAGGAGTTGCAAGAAAGGACACAATGAGAGGGGAAATCGAGGGCATTTTAGACAAAGTGTAGGTAAGCGGTGAGTATAAAATGCAGCAAGGCATGGCTGGGAGACTCCGAATTCCTCTGTGACAGAGCTCAAACCACTGTGTTTCTGCAGGACTAACAGGCGGTCACTAAGTGACCTGCTCCTGCACAGTGGGACAGGCTCGTCCACCCAGTGACTTTCTAGCTAAAAGACCACTGCATTCCACCCCTTGATTTAGAAGGGAATGTTTTGTGTTTGACCGGGAAAAACCTCAAAGTAAATTAGTCCTCCCTTTAAGTGTGGAGGCTGCTCCCCAGAGCTGTAGCTGGAAGCCCAGTGCCAATATCTGCCGTGTGGCACCTACACACCAGTCCTGCCAGCTCTGCAGAGAGACACCTGGAGATGTTTGTGTGATAAAAGACATGTTCATAAAAACAGAAACCAAGCTCCTTCTGCTACCTTCTTCTCATCCTTTTCTCTCCTCTTTTAGATTTGCCCCCTCCCCTTCCATTTTCTTCATGTCTCTCTTGTTCCATGTGCTTTGCCTTGCCCTGTTTTCCACCCTTTCCATGACCCACCTGACCCTGAGAGGTCCGGTTTGTAACCAGGACTGCTCGGAGCCGACACCTCTGTGTCGTTACTTTTTTCTCCATACTTCCCGGGACATGTGCCTTGTGTTCTCTGTCCTGGGATGCTGCTAACAGCCTCTTTAGGGAAGGAAATGGCATCCCATAACAAGTCGGGTGGTATATGACATCCAATTATCCAAACAGAATATAATGTAATTTCACCCATGGGCAGCGCTGAAAGGAATGAATTTCCTCTGAGTGTGATGTATGAAGCCGCCTCTGCTATCTCTGTTTGCTGAGCCCCTTGCTTCATTCCTAGCTCCCTGGCAAATCTCTAAAGCTCAGAAGACGCTGGAGCACAGCACGTTTCACAGCTGAGGAACCAAGATAAACCAGAGACATAGCAGCTTGTTGTTTAAATCCCAGAGCAAACAGAGGCAAATTAATGGGTCTATCTGTATCCCTCCCTTTCACTCTTCTGTTTGTCTTTTCCTTTCTTGTTTTCTCTCCTCTTTCCCTTTTCCTTTGTTCTTTTCCTTCTTTGTTTCTTGTTATGATAAACATGATTCATGCCACAGCGGCATTCAGCCTTAGAGGCTTTGCTTTACACCTGGGGAATGGCTTGGACAAAACAGGGCAGTTCAGGGGATTTAGCAACTTATATTTAACCTGCTTTCCCCAGGGATGAGGTGCTGGTTGGGGAGTCGGATGTGCTGAGATGGGTTAGTTAACTCCTGAAGGGAAAGGCCAGCAAAGGTGCCGGGCTCTTTCCAATCTTACATCTCACAGGTTTTTAACAATACTCTTAAATAGCATAACACCCGTCCTCCAGTGAGGAAGCCTATAGCATTCCAGACTGCCTCTGGTTCGGGACAAATGTTCAAAGCGGAGGCATCTATAAAAAGAGAAACACATCTAGCAAAATGGTCAAAGCCCCTAAGCAGTTTGAGTGTCTGTGTATAGGAAGGGGTCACTCAGCTCTTTGGATGCTTATTGGGGTCTTGCTGCATCCGTGTCGGCATCACCAGGTGCCAGCAGCCCACGGTAACTCTGCCTTGTGTTGTAGCTGGGGCCAGTGGATGCAGGAGCTTCTTGTGCTGCCTCTGAGTACTTGCACCGTGTATCTGCCTGCACTAAGCATCACACCCCTACTCTATGTGAAACACAGAGCAAACCATCTTCCTGAATGTAGAGTGCCTCAGGCAGCTTTGGGAGGGGTAAACAGAGACCTTCCCGTTGGTAACACGCTACCCTGAGCACTTAAAACTTCCCTTTTAGCAGCCAGTTGTCCAGATGGGTGCAGCAAATTATGCCATGATAAAGGAGTCACAGGTAGGAGAAGAGAGAAGGCAGAAAGCAGAGAGAAGTTGCTGTGAAGGAACATGTCGGGTGTTTGTCTCCACTCCCCGACCAGCTGGGTGAATCTTCAGGCCAAAATGGGGGCCAGCTATGGCACAGCTTCTGCTCTTCCTGATGAAATGCCTCCTTGCAGAATGGAATTAATGGGATTTAAGGGTTGATTTCGGTCTTTTGGCTGCCCTGTGCTCTAGGATAAGCTTCAGGACTTCTTTGTGGGCTGTCACTACCTTTGTGAGCGGAAGGTGCTGTCATTCGTGCCACTACAAAGTTAGAGCCGCTCCAATCCAAGCAGAGGAGTTGCTTCAAACGTGTACTAGTCTAGCGGAGACTAGCTGTGGGATTACCAGGATATAACAGACTGATGGTTCCCTAATCCAGGACTGTGCCACTGGGAAAGGACAACGAGACTCGCTTCCGAGGGAAACATAAAGTGTGCACGCTGCACGGCAATCATCATATGAAGGCACGCAAGTGGAACACTGACAACTATTTGCAGGACACTCTCAGTGTGAAATTGCTTTGGCCAACACATCATGGCTGTGTCTCCTCTCAGGCATTCCCTTGATTGGCACTGGCTCTGTGCACGCCAATAACTGGCTGATAAAAAGGCCAGGATACTTCTGCCCTGCAGCAGGTTATTGGTAGGTTCTTCTCTTCTGAAGGCTTGGAAGGGGGTGAGAGGAGAGTCTCCTCTGTGCAGCACTGCTGGGACACTTAGGAGAGGCTGTGCAGGAGTGAAAGAAGCAGCCAGCACTGCCCCACACCGTCGGAAAACATGAAAGCAGAACTTGTGTTATTCCTTCTGGGCTGGACTGTGATGCAGCCTGTAATTGTAGGATCACACACGATCTCCTGCATCATGCAACACATCAAACAGCGTGTGCTGCAAACTCCAGCTGTATTCTCCCAAGCTGGTGCCTTCATGTTTATTTAAAAGAGCTGACTGTGAAGCTTGCTTCAAAGTACATCCAATGGAAAATGACAGCAAATGGTGCTGAGAGCAAGTGTGCAGATCCCAAAGGCCTGAACGTAAGAGAAAACCCCTTTCCTATGGGAACAGCATGGGGAGGATTCAGAAGAGCCAGTTCTGCCAGCCCTTTTTATGATCCTCTTCTCCTACCCTCCTCTGCCTTTCTCCTTGCTGTTTAAGGTAAATACCAACCGGTTGCTCAAGGCATCTTTGGCCGTCTGAAGTGATGGTGCCTGTTTGATCTGCCATTGAAAGGACGTTGTCGTGGTTTGGCATGTGTGCATCTTTTCTTCTTCCTTGCTGTGTCTTTGTCAGGGGTATAATTTAGGACTAATTAATCCCCAGCTCTTGGGTCTCACAAAGGAGCATCCGCAGCTGGTGGACTCTTATTTGCTAAAACCTTTATGAAACGGGAACACTCTTTCATCTTATTGTACAAATAATTAGAATAACTTAGTGAAAGTCCCCTGGGATGCAGTTCATGCTTGAAACACTTCCCTTCAGTGCCTGGTTCCTTTGGCAGCCGGGGCATGGAAGAGCTGGAGGGGCTGTGACCTCTTCTCTGTAGACACTGCAAGCCTGTGGTCTGTGTCCCCGCAGGCTCCAATCCTTTCTAAGAAGCTGAATTTCAGAATACCTCTCCTAGAGAGCAGCTGAAATAAGGGTGACAGATAGGCTTGGAAGAGGCGAGATGGGTGACAGATTGTGTTTGTCAATGCAGCAGATCCTCTAATGGCTCTTCTGGCTTTGCTCTGGTACAACAGTACATGGGGTCCTGGTGCCTTTCTGTTGGACCCTTCAACTCTACGTGGTTCTGGGTCATCCCATCAGCTCTGCACAATGGAGACACTCACACAGGTATGCTCAGTGGCACTGCCTTTGCCTCTGGAGTGCTTTAGCATCTTTGAGGCTGGTGGAGTTCAAGGTAACACCAGGCAAGTGGTTCTGCATGTTGCAGAGCTGAACCCCATTTGTGTCCATAAAGATCGACATCTCCGACATCTGTTCTTTTTGTGTGTGTGTGTGGCATGAGATCATGTCACAGAGAGACCTGAAACATTTCGCATCTCTGGGATTTCAACCTTTTGCAGTCCTTCCGCTGTCAGTAACATAATCCCCTCACACATACTCAATTGCTGCCTTGGGTGATAATTTCCCTGCTTTTAATGTATTTGCACATTGAGGTTGAGTTATAGTTGCTGTGGGAACCATAACTTTGAGTTTTATGATTCAAAAAGAAGAAGAGGAGTATATTTATATACTTTATTTTGCTTATGAATCAACATGATAATATTGATGCCATGGAAGAAGAAAGAGAAACAAACTTCTAAACAGAAAGTATAACATCAAATACCAAGCTGTTTATTTTCCCTTCTGCAAAGTTCCCCTAACAGGCAGAATCCTCACAATAAAAAAGGAAAAATTATGAACGAGGAAGCAAACTAAGAGGTGAAATGAAGTTGTTGAGAGATGAAATGTTTGCATTTACCAGTCATGAACTGCAGCATGCAAGGAACCTTCATATAAAACCAGCCAATATTTGGAGACGCTGAGATCAGCAGAGTCCAGAACTTACTGTGGGCAGTTTGAACCATGCTGTCGTCGTTCAGGGGAAACAAAACAGACACTGAAAAGCCCGTGGGGGAGACCTAAAATCTGTTTGTGCTGTTTGTCCCACTGCCCTGGAGGAGCTCCGAAAGGTTTGTTCCTCAGACTCAGAGGAACTGGGAAGGGTTTGTAGGAGGCTCAGGCAGAGCCTGCATTACACTCTGTTTCCATTTCTCAAAATGAGGAATCTGGGTTTGATCTCGTACTGGTGTTAAGTCAGGAGGAACTTTCTTCAAGTTAATGGTGTTAGATGGCATAAATCGGGAGTAATGGAGGAGAACCAGGCTCTGTAGTGTACAGGGGCTTCACTTCCCAGCAGTGGCCAACCCTGTGTCCTAGCCACGAGCGAATATGATGTAGGATGCTAAAGCACATTCTGCATGTGCCGCTGCCTTTCTGACATGGCTACTTCTGATGAAGCCACAAAGTTATCTTTTTTCAATTTATTTCTAATTTAAAAAAAGAGAAACCCTTTCGCTTTCGCAGCCCACAGCCACTCGTTCACTGCTCACCCTGCCTCCCGTGATCTAATCTGTTATTGATTTTTACTGAGGTGGTGTCCGTAGCGGAAGCGAAGCAGCCCAAATCACGAGTCACTTCTGAAAATTGCTACCAGCCTCTTGCCAGCTGGCAAAGCGGGTGATTAAAAATGACTGCAAAGGCAAAATCAATCGGGCCCCTTCAGGAAGTTGTTTGGGTGCGCAAAACCAACAAGCAAACATTAGCAATATTAAAATCAGATACTTTCAAAAGCTTCAGCTGGTCTCCTATGTGACAGAAATAGCTTTGTTTCCTAAACACAGAGCAGGGATTTATTTCCCCAGCAGACAGTGATGGCCGAGGAGCAGTCACTCTAGTGTGTCAGATAAATAACATGTGTTTCCAGCGTTATTTTGCACTCCAAAGCTCACAAAAGTCATAACGGCCTTCAGGACAATGAATCTAGAGAGTGGGTTCTGGATTTAACATTTTAGCTCCTGCCTTGAGACAGATATGAAATGGGCTGTCTGGTGGATCAATGGCTTCTCAAGACACACGTGTCCCGGCTCAGTCGGGCTCTGACCCCACTGTGGTGAAGGCTCTCCGAAGACTCCCATGGAGCTCACCTGGAGCCCATGCGCTCACCCCAGGCCCAGCTCCACCTCCGGTTGGGGTAAAGCGTACTTTCAGTGCTGTATTCACAGGGTCGCTGTTTTCCTAGGAGCACAGCATGTGGGTGTTTGTAGATGTAACCTCAGAGAAACTTTGGGAAGCACTGAAGCTTTAGGGTGCCCATAGGAATCAGACACATGCAGGCATCGAGTGACTTACCTGGTGCTGCCCAATCTCGCACTCAGCACTTACTGTCAAGGCCCTCAGTGGGTATAAACTGCTCTAAATCCAGTAGATTCACTGGCAATACACCGACCGCACTGATCTACACCATGAGAGCCAGTAATTGCGGTCTCAGATGGAGCTGAGGAGGTTGCTGACTGTGAAAAGTATCTCTCATCAAGCAGGGGTGGGCGTATTGTGGTGTGTTGAGAGAGCAGGAGACAAGTCCAGCAAGATGTCTGCATCTCCTCTTGTAAGGCATGAGCAAGGCTTGGCCAGGCCGTTTCTGTTCTTGCCTGTCAAGTGTGCTCGTTCTGCATTTCCATTACATCAATTATGGCCACAGCAAATATTTGATTTCAGTGAAACGTGAAAGGAAAGGAAAGGAAACCGCCTCTCCTTCCTGACTCAGGGTGGGCTGGATGCGAGTCGGAGCAGAGGAGATGGGGAGAGAGCTGGGGAAGCAGCTCTCACAGTTTGTGGACAAAGTGGCATGAATATGTATGAGACTGTAATTGGCTCCCACACGTAACCAAGGTGCCTGAAGGCCCAGGCGTCCTGGCTAATTGTTGTAGACAATTAATAACTTAGATTCTACTAATTCCATATCGTGCTGTGCAACTCATTACAGGAACAGAGAGTGAGATTCTCTGCAAAAGCTGCTCGGAGATAGGGAGCGTTTGGGGATCCAGGCTCAGGGGCAGAGAAGGTCACAGCCGGGCTGGCACCGTTCTTGGCTCAAACAGCAAGGAAGAGTCATCGTAAATCACAGCCACAGCAGGAGATGGTGACACTCGTCTGTCCGTCAGCCTTTGGCTGGGTTCTGGAGTCACACCGAGGGAGGACTCTCAGCCTCTTCTCCTCCCTGGAAACTGGAGCTGCATAATGAGTCTGTGGGTTTAGGAAAGCACAGAGCAGATCAGACCACATCCTTACCCTGTGACCCGGCGTACACATGGACCTCGCTTGTGATAATCTGAATTCTGTAAGTCAAAACCATAATTAGACTCCATTGTATCCCACCCCCAGGGATCTCCTGCACGCTGGATGACTAGTGGTGGTATGCGACTTCCTGGAGCCCACTTGAGGCGTTCATGATAACCTGCCACTCAAACCAAGCCTCCTTGAGAGGAAACACTAGTAATCGTAAGAGGGGATGTGGCAGGTACCCTGTTGCTCTGTGGGGCAGGGCCGGGAAGAGATGCGGACAGTGTGTGTGGGAAGACTCAGGCTGGCATTGGCAATACCTCCCTGCGTGTCCTGGGGAAAGCTGGTCTCACTCTCAAGCCAGGCTGCTTTGTAAGTAGGCTGAGCAGTGATGGACCCTGCTTTGCGGAGTCTAATAACGCTCACTTCTCCTGGGTCTAATGCACTTGTCACAGCAACATTCATCAAGAGCAAACAGCACCTGAGAGAGCGCAGCTCCCCAGTGCTTGAGCGCCCAGGAAACGGATGGTGCTCTGAGCTGAGATTTTGCAGGCAGCATAGAGCACATTACATCTGGAATCAACTGATTGTTTGTGGTGTTCCAACAAGCTCCTCCATTAGCTACCTCTGCTTCCCCTTCCTCCAGTATTCACTTGGGCTTACTGGGGTTTTAACTGCACAGCTTCAGTGACTTTCTGTCTCCTATTCCTATTTTAACTTTCTCCTTTGCCAATTCTTTTTTCCTGGAGTTTCATTCTAAACATAAGTGCCACCTCTACAACAACTTTCCTACCCATCTTGCACAAATTCTGTAGCAGAGATTACAGCTACCAGTCCTATGGTGTAGTTTTCCTCTTCAGTTGTCCCATTTTTAGTCCCCTCACCGATCTCCTTCACTCCTCCTCTCTTTTGTCTATTCTCCTTCCTGTACCCACACATTCCCCTGCTTTTTCACTTCCCCTCCTGCTCTCTCTGACCGCAGCAGAAGAGGTTCTCCAAGACCACAGTCCTGTCTCTGTGGACTGAAAGGGAGACGTTGGGCTGAAGTTTGGACTTGATGATCCTAGAGGTCTTTTCCAACCTAAATGATTCTATGAAAGGTGCTCAGTGTCCTACAGCTTGGGTTATATTACGAGGGGGATCCTGAGAGTGATCCTGGATGCCCTGTTTTGGGGCAGGATCATGTGAGCTACATTGGATGGTGATAAAGATCCAAATAACTACAGTTCTAAAATGTTACTGCAAGGAAAAATGGGAAATAATTCTAAATGAATGAATGTAACAGACTGCTGATGGGCACTGGTGGAACTTTAATCTCTGGGCCTTATTAAAGTAAACACATCCACACCACCCACCAGCTCTGGCCATTCTCACTGCTTTGCCATCTGCTGCAGGATGGCTGGATGGACAAAATTTCCATAATTTGCAGAATGTCCTCATGCGAAGCGCAGTGGGAACGCTGCTGATAGTTTCTGGTCTTCTGGCTCTGAAGAGGCAAAGCTGGGCTTTCACTATAGGGAGGAGATCCAGACTGCCTCATGTGTAACTCTTTCTCATTTGAGTTTCAGAACTGGCAGAACTTTTCCAGCACTTTACGAAATTCTACTCATTTTTCCCCAGGGACAATGAATTTCCAAAACATTCCATGGATGGCAACTTCAACAAAACAATTTTCTGCCAGCACCTGAGGCAGTCTGGGAAGCAGAATAAACAAGTAAAACCCAAGCCACACACACTACTTGAGCTTAATGCAAATAAATCATAGAAGTATTAAGTTCAGTTCTAAATCTCTCTCCCCATCTTCTTGTCTTTCATGCTGTCTGTTTCTTGCCTAAGAATATTTTATCAACCTGCCAATCTGGGTTTATGTACAGTTTAGCTCTTTCCTATGGCTATGGTTTGTCTGCCAGCTTCCTTCTCACTTTACAGATATACTAATAACACTGTGTTGGTAAATAGGGACATGCCACCAAAAGATCTTTCTCCAGCCCCACCTCCCAAGGGACACTTTTCTCCACTTGCAGAGACCAGAGGCTCTTTTGCAGTGATGGTTCTGGTTCTCAGCTACAGCCTCCGCTGGAGGTCACCACTGCCACGCTGGATCTGTCCCCACGCTGCCATGGCTGGAGTTCAAAGGCTCCCATATGGACACAAACCAAGCACCAGTGGCATGAAGGGCTCTGCTGAACGACGTGGAGCCACCACAACAGGCAGAGCTGGCCTCTCAGAGCCTGAAGCCACCCTCTTTGGCAAAAGGCAATCCCCATCTCCTGTCTGCCTGGGCTGCGATGCTCACACACACGCATGGCCCCTTTTCTTGCTTTCTCAGAGAGATCCAGACCAGTTGTTAGCTCCCATGGGGTAGGACAGCCTTTCTCCCACACCAGCAGCTCAAGCAGGCTGATGTTCAGCTGGAAGTGTCTGCACAAAGCAAAACACAAAGCTGCACTGAGAAGAGGTGCAGGGTTTTGACTGCACTCCCTGCTTGCTCGGCGTATGAAAACAGCACAAGCTTTTTTCTGTTTCACCATCTAAAGCAGGATGCTTTTCTTGGCTAGGTGGAAGGACCCAGAGATGGAAGGAACACTTATCTGCGTAGCTGCCCGATATATAGACAGCTGCTGCTAAGATAACCCTGTGTGCTAGTTTAGAGGGGGGACAAAAGATGTATTTGCCAAGCAGATACCCTCTAGAACTCCCTGCTCCTGGGTTTGAATGGACAGGTGATGACTCATATGCTCCACTGCTGGGAACTGCCCAACCTTGCTGAGGTCAAAAAGGAACAGAACTGATTTATAGCAGCTATGAATTTGGTTCATGTTTTCCCTCCACGCAATTTTTTTGCACAGTTGTAACATTAACATGAAAAATACCTAATATAAATGTGTGGAACTTGAATGACATCTTCTCTTGCATTAATCATTAGGCTCGAATGTGCCCTGCGTTTGTTACGTGCTCGCTGGAACATTTCCCACATAGCGCTCACGGCGATTTACACTGGGAGAGGGTGGTTTGATTTTGAGGAATCCTTTTGCTTGCTAGGAATTTCTGACCTAGAAGCTTCAAGAAATTTTCTGGTTTATAGGATTTTTTTTTTTTTTTTTTGCTTTCTGGTAATTTTCTGACCCATAATCTCTTCTGGAAGCTCTCCTGGTTCTCCAGTAGTTGAAGAGATTGGTAACATTTCCCAGTGTTTCCAGCGTGGTAGTAGGTATGCACCCTTATTTTAGCATGTGAGTAGGTTGGTTTGATTTCTTGTCCTCCTTTGCTTTTGTGATTCTTCTTCTGTTCTGGCTTCCTGGAGCAGGCGTCTCTCCCACCTGATTCTCAGAAGTGCTTTTCTACTGCCACTGTCAATATGCAAAACCTTCTGGTTGTCCCCACTGTGTAGCGGGTGGAGAACGAGTATGAGAAAATGCTTTGCTTAAGCACATTTCATTTTTATTACCACAAAAAGGAAGATCTGAAACCCCAAATATTTCAGCTTAAACAAATATATTTAGGTTCCAGATAGTGCCTCTTAAAGATTTGTGTTTCTGGTGAAGAGCTGAATTTCTCTGCTGGTACAGTAGAGGATTTTCTGAGAAGCCCTTTATTCCTATTTACATATTTGGAAACAAATGGCCAGGTCTGAAAATCTTTGAGCACTCACAAATTCTGTTACAGGTAATGGGAACTTCAGGGGCTTAAGTGCTTTGATGCTGAGGGGTTTAACAATAGATTTGAAAACCTACCTTTTGGCATCTGGATTTGAACACCTTGGCTTTTTATTATTGGAATGGCCTGCCTTTTCCCCAGCGGGACTGCTTCTCCTTGTGGTGTATTCCCCCTTTGGGATCTTGCCTTCATCAGAGAGAGAATTTCGGAAATGCATCAGGACGCAGAAGGCCCGGAGTGATTTCTGTCCATAGCACGGAGCAGCTGCGAGGACCTGAGACTTGTGCTACACGAAGGTCAGGCAGCTGCTCGGGCGCTGCTGTCGGTGGAATTGCAGTTGAAGAGCTCGGTTTACAGCCCTCCCTCCGTGGTGTCAGGGGTGCTCTGGGGACTGGTAATGGAATATGGCACTCTTTGCCTCTGCTTTACCAGTTAATATTCTCTCCGGTGAGTCATAAGTGCCAGCTGACTGTGATTTTTGGCCTCTTTGATGTGACCTTGTGGAGGGAACTTGGTTTCTAAATGGCAGATTCTGCAGGCTTCCTTCCGTGCCGTACATGGCAGAGAGCACGGGGGGGACGCGGCGGGAGGAGGCACGTGTGGGCTGCGGGTGGCAGAGGACAGCTTTGAAGGGGCAAGTTTAGAAATCATCCATTTTCCGTTCCGAATTCACGAACTCTGGGGTCTGAGTGTGGGGAACGCGGCTGATAAGAAGAGGCAACAGTGGACGAATGAATGGCACCCCAAGACCCCCCCAGGCTGTACAGAAGGGAGCAGGAGGCTAGAGAAGGCAGAGGCAGAGATAACCAGAGGGACTTATTCAGGATCTCAGAGTGGGCGCTGAGGGTTCAGGAAGAGAGGAATAGAGGGGTCCTCTGGACTGCGATGTGCCTCAGGCCATTCCCCCTCTTTAGAGATTGTTACTATTTGTCTTTATACCGTTCATAATCTGAAGAAAAACTATCTATAGTAAAAATCCTTTTATTATGTCCCCCTTTCTATGTTCAACACCTACTATAATCCTACTATAGTCTGCTTAGGGACAGCTCTTTAACTCGAGGGCAGGTGAAATGGTTTGAGATGCTCTACAGGTGGACTTCCACCTCGGAGTGGCCGAGGATGTATGACCTCACCGGGAGGCACAGAAACGGCCTCATTTACCTCCCTGATGTCCTCTGGTAAGAACACTGAACCAGAGGAAAGGAGCTCTTGTTCAAGGTCACGTAGTCAGTGGCAGAACTAGCTGGGGACGAGCCTCCGGGCTGCCTGAGTCCCTGGCCTGCATCCAC
>JAVSBS010028929.1:0-29924 GCA_033124195.1 Coracias cyanogaster | reverse complement strand
GAGTCTCCTTCTCTGGAGAGATTCCAAACCCACCTGGACACGATCCTGGGCACCCTGCTCTGGGTGACCCTGCTTTAACAGCAGGGTTGGACTAGATGATCTCCAGAGGTCCCTTCCAACCTCTACCATCCCAGATTCTGTGTCTGTGTGATTATGATGAAATAAATAGGGTTCTTAAGCATCAGTAGCTCAGTAAAACAAGACTCCAAACATGAGTAAAAGAAGATGGTGTCTCTTGAGGAAGAAATTGTCCTGGAGGGCAGTGGAAGGCAAGGAAATTACAGCACTTGAACAAAGCAGCAGCATGGATGGGACCTAATGGGTTTCTATCCTGCCAGTCTTTTCACACAGGAATAACAGGCAGATGCCAAGTAAATTAATGACAACGAATAAGCAGACAGATTTAGGTCTGGCAAAACAAGCAGCTAAGATAAGTAGATATCGAAAAGGATGGACACAACTGTCATGGGGAACCGTGCCTTCAAGAAACTCCACTGAAAAGCAGCAGATGATTGAAAGTACTCCCCAGGTGAAAGAACAAACAGTTCAAGAGGTACTGACTAAAAACTGCAAAGGGGACTTTATTAACTGAGCTCACAATGAATTGAGTTCATATGCTAAATGTCGCATCTCATATACTTTTAAGTTTCTGTGAACATACACCTCTTGCCAAGGGACTTGAGAGAACAAAGCCTGGATAACTTGTGAATGTTCCTGGGTTTGGTAAGGATGACAGAGCTAAGAGCTGAAAGAAAGGTTTTTAAGTGGTAAGGAAAACAAGGTAGACAATGAAAAGCAAGCACAATGATTCATGTGACAAGAAGACACCTGGTACCATGATTTATGTAAATATGACCAGGAAATTCAATCAGAACAATCAAGTTAGGATTTCTCTGTGAAATGGAATAGAAAAATACCATGCTGCCTTATTACTATAAACATTACAAAGAAACATAAAACAGGGGACAGAGGCTGAAATTAAGGCAAATAGACCCATTCTAAGCATTTCTGGTCACTTCTCTAACAGTTAAAAAAAGACATTTAAGCTCTTAAAATGGGCATCATTAAAGTAAGAATCAATCACTTCGGGATACCAATATATGTATGCCAGTATGATTCATGACTCATAGGTCTTGAAAATGGTTTAAGACCTGGACACAGGCCTGAAAATTTCCATTTATAAAACCCAGTGTACTCTGAGTCTTTACTGACAATCCAGGGCACGTCAGCGTACGCTACCTTTAAGAGCTATGCCCAAAATAAAAGGTTTTTGAATGACAGCCTAGGTATAATACCTGAAAGTAAGCCCCATTCCAAACCATTCTTTTTTCGAGTTTGCAATTTTGATTTATTTATTTTTCAGAGTCCACATGAAAGCAGAACCCCTTTGTAGTTCATGAGATACAAGCTAAGTAATTGGTTTGACTTTAGGACAGACCTTAGAAGCAAACATACGCTATCACCATCTTTGCCTGCTATTTGGGAGAAATCTGAAGACAAGACATTCTTGAAACTATACATGAGAGTAATTATATACAGCTGAAGAGGGAATTACATACCTTACGCTATCCCGTCTGCGTTCTCACAACAAACCTTCCAAAATTTAGCAGCACTGAACAAGTAGAGTTGGAAGCATAAGGAAAGCATGGAACTAGAAGCACAAGAGATTGTTAGACCTGACAAGGGTAACACCTCTCTTTGGCTTTATTATCATTTTAAGAAAGATAGTCTGGAGTGGATAGACATTTTCAAGAGTCTTCGCAACATCAAAGCTAGACAAATTTTACTTAATGCCTTCAACAGGCTTGGATTCATGATGGTTTTTTGTTGCAAATCCAGCCACAGGTGGAGAAGTAGGATTTTTATGCAAATTATAAAACAAATTGGCTGTAGCCTCTAATCTTCCCCCCTTCTTGCCATATCCGTGTAAGACAAGCTGTGCAAGAGGCACGGGAGTCCTAAGCCTTCTATCCTGGTAATGAACCACCACATAAGATGTGTTAGTTCACCCCTGGCTATGACCAAGGGACAACGACCCACTTTCTAAACAGTAGAAGTGACACCTGATCCCATTAAATGACCAGATCAAGACAGCTCTCCGGTTTTCAGGACACAGATGCCGAGGTAAAACTCGCCCAAGCCATTTTGCCAGGGAATGCTGCCAGGGAACTGCAAGAGTGGTCCTCCAAAGCACCTGAATGACCAGAGGTAGTACAGCTCTTTCATCAGATCTACTGGAAGACTGGGAAGGACAAAAGTGCCAGATGGCTGCTGAATACCAAGCCACGCACACATTTTGGAGGAGTTTCAGGTCACCTTCATTTGCTCCCTGGCCAACACAGAACAGAATTTACAGTAAAAGCTTGAGATACAATAAATGCAAATTATGAATGATGAGACATTTGCAAACAGAACAGAAAAAGTCCCAAACAGTTCTGCACTTCAGAAGAAATAAGAAGTGATGCACAGAAGGCATCAGGGAAATAGTCATCAATTAATTATTTCATTAGGCATGACCTACATACAGATAGACTGTACAGCCTGTAAAGGCAAGCTCTCCTCTGGCCTGAAAGCCTCTCTATCCCATACTTCATGTGAGTTTCCAGGTAAAAAAATTTCATCATCAAGTTTTTATAACCCCAAAGTAGCAAGAATTTATCTTAATCTATATGCACTTGAGGACAGCCACTGCTTGCCCTGCATCACACCCAGATGGTCAATTCGTTCTTCACAATTCAGAATAACTGGGAAGACTAACTTGGTTCCTGGTTATTCAGCTGTAATTGCTTCTCTTTTGATGTTTTACAGCTGGAGGAGGAAAGGATACAGCAAATCAGTTTTAGACTTTGAATCAGTCAATAGATAAAGTGTTAGTAATAAGAGACATGAGATATTGCCCATGATAGGAAATGCTAATTCTACAGCCAGGCTTCAAAAAAACCCCACAGTCCCCTTTGCTGGGAATAAGAAGATAGGCAAAGCTTGGACTTGGGGTCAGGCCATGAGGTTAAACATACAGTGAGGACATAAACCAGAGATCATTTCTAAAACTTACGTTCCAAAGCACAAGAGGGTGGACACCAAAGTGTTTCTAAAACATGCCAACACTGAAGAAGCCAGGTCCAAGGACAATATTCAGTAGCGTACAGATCTCAGCCAGGCACAGAGGTGCTACCTGCTGCTGCGGTCAGTCCTCTGCCCTGTCACCAGCCAAGCTTGGGGACCTGGCTCAGCTCTCCTGGTTCTCACACCCAGGTTTCATCCACATCAAATCTGAGGCAGGGGAGCTCCCCAGGACAGTAAGTGAGGAGTACCCCAGCACCCCATACTACCAACCAAGCTGGCAACTCTGAGAGTCTCAGGTCAACACACCTTAAAGTGCACACACTACAAAGTTTTCCTATAAACTACATTAAAGCATGACTGTGGTTTATTAAATACACCTAATACTGGGCTATAAAAAAACACCTACAAGCATTTTAACACCTGCCTTCAGGCCCTGTTTTAATGCTTCGCCATCATCACTGATAGGAACAGTAAAACAGCATCACACTTGCAGGAAAATGAGAGTGCTGGGTATAGGATATCAATGTTCTCACTTTAACAAGGCTGCAGAAGGAGTCCTTGCATTGTGCCCAGTGACACAGAGATGGGACATCTTATCAAAGGCTCTCCTCCTTGGACCACAAGAAGTGGAGCCCACTCCTAGGCCATGGGCTCAGTGCTAGGACAACCCTGCAGATGTTTACAAAAGCAGGAGTTAAACACAGCAGCTCTGCAAACTTCTTCAGAGGCATTTAATAATAACAAAGTTCTCATGCTCCATACCACAATTTTGAGAAGAAACGGCTTCACGTACTGATGCAACTCCAGCTTAGAAATGGGCTATTTGAGGCAATGCAGTACACAAGTAAAAAGATCATTATTATTTACTCTTTTTATTTCAGGCTTGTTACCAAAATCTGGTTATTGGTTAAAATATTTTAATGGAAATACAAATTATTACTATCCCAGAATGTCAGGGCAGTACTGCAGCACTTCCACACCCCAGGGGAAGTGAATCCAGGCAACTGCTCCGCTCCAAGGAGCGTGGAGCTGGCAAACATGGGCCAGGGGCAAGCAGCCAAGCCAACTACTACAGCTAAGAGGGGTATAAATCAGCAGTTTGAATCAGGTTTTACGCTTCCTTTCTGAGGACTTTGCCACTTATTGCTGCTTTTATAAACATTTATCAACCTTGTAGCAGGTTGCTATGGTAAGGCATGGAAGCAGCAACTGTTGTTCAATACCTCCATCAGTTTGACCTTGATTTGAGCCACTGTTTTTGTCCAATATCAAACCAGGAGTGAAGTTTAAGAGACTATATTCTCACACTGTTTTGACAGCTCAAGCTTCTAACACTTTTTTTATACCTTTTAAATGAAAATATCAAGCAGTTGCATCACACCAGGAGATGCAGGACAAAAAGCCACAGGCAGCTGATAGGGCTTTTCCATGGGCACAGTCTTCCTTTGATAACACTTATCTTCATTTAACAGCATAGAGGTCAAGGAAGAAGGAAAGAGCATACAACATTTTCTGAAAAAGCTTCCAAAATAGGAACGGAATTCATAAAGTAGACAGTTATTTCACAGCAGCAGTCAGAAAGGAAGAGAAAGGATGTATGGGAGGTTGCAACTTGCCAGTTGCACATCATCAGTCTGTACAGCAAGGTCTCTTCCACCCTAAAGCCAAAGGGCAATTGAGAGATCATCTTACCCTGTCAATTATTATGAAACTACTTAGTAATTATTTTTCAGGTAATAGGGATGGACCACTATTCACTTGCACAGGTTAATCTGTGGAATTTCAAAGGATCCCACAGCTAAGAAAATAATGCCGTTCATTTGGGTTACAAGATCTCCAAAAACACATGCAACATTTTTTTATATCAAAATGCTCTATTTTGTGTGTATATAGATAGATCGATTGATCTATCCATATATACGTGTGTATATATTTTTCACTAACAAAACATCAATATGGAATTCTCCCTTATAAAAGTTGGTAAGATTTCCTCTATCAGATACGCCAGTGTTCCTCCCAAAAATTCTGTGCAAGTTATCTATAAAGACAGGCACACAAACAAGTATTAAACCCCAAACACTGAACCTGAACATTCTAAATTATAAGCTCAAATATGAGGCGTTTAAGAAGGTGCTCATGTAACATACAAAATTAAGTATCAAAAGCACTAAAGACAAAAGGAGCAAACTTTAAAATGAAGTCCAACATCTGAAGAGATTTCTCCCTTATCTTTATTGCAGTGCTATCATTTCTGCTGCTATTTTCAGGCTGTATGAAGAATGCAGTAAAGTTTCCAGTGATGTTTGCATGCTAATAAAAAAGGGGGTGAATTTTCAGAAGCATTCCTCTCCTCAGACCCTGCTGTAGGGCTTCATATGATAGAATTCAAGGAGAATGTTTCAATTTGCTTGCCACAAAATAGGCCATGACTATTTTATTGCACCTTAAAGAAAAAGCAGTATACCAGAAGTCACCATTTGGTCACTAACTATAAAAATTACAACAAAATGTGTGGGATGTGAAGAGAATTCGATAGGTACACTGAGAATGACATTTTTCTCTCCTGTGTTTTATGTTTCTAATGGTCTTGACAGTCTTTGCTCATTTCACATGCAAATAACCTAATGATGTAAGTTAACTTTTTAATCCAGCAAATTCCAAGTGATTTTTCAACACACAATTGTTGGGAACAAACTTTCTTTGTATTGACAACACTTTAGCACTTACACTGCACAGCAATTTATTCAGGATGTTATAATTTAGTCCTGTGTGGGTGTCGACTGACTTGCTTCAAAGTCTGCTTCACATCTACAGTAGTTATTCAAGAAGAAAATGCAATTATATTAGTCACACAGGCTGACTACCATGTCTATGGCTTCTGCACATCTCACTTTGGGAAGTTCAGACCTGCCACTCCACACATTGGAAGACTTGAAAGTGATAAATATAATGCTCCTCGTCTTTTGCCAGCACAAACCCAAGTTTTGCGGGGCAGATCAGTGGCACTGGCAGGTCCTGTAGCAATAGATGGGCCTGACCTCTCCCATATCCACCAGATCTTGGGCAGGAATAGAAGGAAAGCGTTTAAGACAGGAGTCCTGAACACAAGTTTTTAAACTTAAAACGACCTTTTCTCCCTCAAGTTTGCACTCCTTGATACAGTGTTAGACAGGGAAATGCAGACTGATTCTCTAAACCTTCACATTTGAAGAAACTACTCCAGAAAACCTCAAGATGACAACACAGATGGCATCTAACTTACTAAACCTAATTTTTTTTGTCAAGTACAGCAGCCATAGCTTACAAACAGCGTATTTTAGAGAAACCTCTTATCTTGATTTACAGAACCTGTAAATTGATGGAAAACTCATTACATCACCTGTGTAAATTGTTCCATGATTAATTATCCTAATTTAACTACCTTTGCTTTTGGTTCTAGAGCAACATAGAAGCTTAAGGGAAAATTAAAGGCTTCATACCAACTCTTTTCCCCAGCTGTGTTTAAACCTCTAATACAGTAGATTACTGTAGCTGAAAGAGCCAAGCATTTCCCTATTCTTCCCATTTACATATTTAACAGCACTTTTCCCACTTTTTCCAGTTTAAATATTTAACACCAGGCTGAGGTGCTGGTGTTGTGGAGCTAAACACAGTGACCGCTGAGGAAGAGGAGCAGGAAAGCTAGACAAGGTAAAACAAGAAGCTCCACATTTTAGTATCTCCCAATGAATTAAAACAAAAAAACCCACACATGGGGGAAGGTGAGCGTTTTTAATGCCCTGATGGAAATGGAAATGCTCCCATGGATGTTTGAGTGCAGCAGGTTCCTTCTCCACCAGCGATTCCCCAGTCAAGAAGCTTTCTAGCCATGGAGGATGATTTTTGTCAAATAAAGCCTTAAGTTATTAATAAGAATGAAATCTCTTGACCTAGATTTTCTCCAGCTTTAGAAAAAAACCAAAATAAAATCCGTATACACACACAGCACAGCCTTCCTCAACAAACATCAACACATTATCCTCATCACACACCAGAGCACTTCAAAACAGATATTTTACAATGGAAACAAAAAAATGGCTTTTTGTGCCCCTCCCTTACCCAGCTTTGTGTATGAGCATGAATACAGATGTTTGATTAAAACAGAAACCTGAACTCCAGGTTGAATGTATTTACTTTTCAAAAGCATTTTACAATTTGATTTTCTTCTTGCCTGCTGTGATAATTGATGAAAACTACACAGGGATTAAAATGAGCACAGGTGCGCGTCTACACAGTTCAAAGAGATTTGATCCCAAATGAAAATAATAAACAAAAGGCTGGAGTATTTTCAGGAATGGATTTAACACAGCCTAACCAAATAAACCGAGATTAAAAAGTAGGATTTTACAGTCCAGACTTCATGTTACTTAAATTTAAAACTTGTATTTCATAATATACCAGGAACTTTAGCGGCGATACCCAATTTAAGCTGGTATTAACAGCCCTTCATATCACAAGTGTCAGGTTGGACACAGAGAATAAAATAAAGGCACTAAAACAAGTAAAGAGCACTCAAATACAAACAGGCATGTGCAGCGACGGACACTTGGCACTAAATCAACATTATTTTTAAATTGGTGAGAGGTAAAAGGAAAGCCCATGAGCTGAGAATATTTTCCTGCCAATATACAAATGTGCACAAAAGCCACGCTTATTTTCTTTGCCAAATTTATGCTGCTACACTTGGGTCACAACTTCCTTGCGACCATGAGGTCAGAAACCGTTTGAAAAGAAATGCATGATACAGCTAATCTTTGTGCCAGCTAATCATACCTAATGCAAGAAACGTGAATTTCCCCATTTTCCCGTCCCAGCCTCCTTCAGCAAAGCTAACTAGCACATCGCTAATCCCAAATTTGTTGCACTACTGTGTTAACCAGATTTAAAAGACAAATACACACAAATCACACAGGATAAAGAATTTATTCTGTGCTCAAGGCTTATTGCTGAGCTTCTATGCGAATCAAAAAAAACAGTACTCAATTGTATAGAAAACAAATTAATTTGTCTCAAAGGCATGCCCACGGCAGACTCCACACTTACATAGGCATTTTTATAAAATGGCTTTTTTCTTGCCTACGCTACCCAAACCTCTCCTCCTACAGTAACATGTATTCAATCTTTTTTGAAGCAGAATCCAGTGTATTTTCAGGCCTCTGAATAACAACAATAGGAGATTACAAATATATGGATCAGAGATGGAAGAATTCCCTTCCTCCCTCCTCCCCTAGGCAGGGGGGCAGCTCCCAGCTCCCTCAGTGTCGGACACAAGTTAATTAGAAGTACCTCAAAAACAGGCTTCATTTTCATTTAAGCATCTTTTTGATTAGTGAGAGTGACGGAACACTGGCAATAATTTTGCAGAAACATCAGTGAAGTTGTGGATATCAGATTTTTCCAGCAGCCCTGTAACTACTTACCTCCAAAGGTTTTCCGGTATGTCTTACCATGGATTTATGTTTTTGTAGCACCCACTGTAGTGGATGCTCAAAGCAGAACTCCATCTCAACATCAAAATTCCTGTTCACATAGAGGTTTTGTAACCTCTGAAGTTTTGACTTCAGATTTCCTGGATTGTCACACCAACCCTCAGAGGTCTCACCAGGGCACCAGGCTCTGTCTTCCCATACACTTGTAAAGAAACTGAAATCAGGACATGAAAACCTGGCCAAAAATAAACACACCACAAACACATGCTTCTAGAATTCTTTTCTTTACGCAAAAAGCCATCATCTGCCATTGCCACACAACTCAAACATTCCCTTTAAATTTCTTAGGCTACCAAGAAACTAATTTTCCTATTGCTTAAACCAGCTTGTACACAGGGTATTGTTTTAATTAATGATGAGAGATTATTTAAATAGCTCCCAAAATAAAATCACGTTGAGCATAAACAAAAGGAACTGTGTAAGGAGAGTCTTTTACAAAGTTCTTGATCAATTAATGCTGAACAAACTTAGTTGCAGGTTTTTATCCCGGCCAATAGTAAATATGAGATGCAGTTCAATTTGTGGAAACTACATTTAAAACTGCAGGGGCCATTAAAATTACAAAAACTGAGACCACTGAAAAACACAATCAAATTATTTTTTCCCATTTCACAAAATTCTGAAGGTCAGCTCAAGCCCTGAGGAAGGCAAAAAATCTGTGGGTTTTTATCATAGGATATCATTCTGTAAGAAGCCATATATATTTACAGTAGAGTTTTAAAGTAACAAGAAGTAGACAAAAGCATTCATTGATAACCATTAAGACTTCAGATCCTAAATAATTTAGATACTTTGAAATAACCTCAGTCTAAAATTGCTATCATTTAAGTTTTAATTAACAGATAACCAGCTCCTTTTACTGCAAGAATTTGCACATCACTAATTAATACTCTGTGAAGATTCTGGGTGAATAAAAAAAGGTATATCTTTACATAGCTCAATACAATAAAAAAATACTGCTGTTAGTGCTCTTTTGAGAGCAAGTATAAATAAAAACATGGTCTTCAACACAGGCAACTAACAGGAATATGACTGTAAAGTCAATCTGCACAGGAAGCCCAGGATTAGGGCTGAAACTCTATTCTAATCCTTCTGTCCACAGAGGTAGCAGTAACCAGGCAGCACGTGGTCTGGGCACACACCTGCGATGCACAGGCAGGATTTAAAATACTTACAGAAAGATCAAGCTTTGTCTAAGAAGTTTCTTTTTGGCTTAGCACATGGAGTAGGTGCCTTCCTCAAAAACAAACCATTAACCACACACGTCACCCTGTCAGTCCTTTGCCAGAATGACACCTGGATGTGACACGTCCACTCAACCCATCGTTCCTGGGAATGGACTTGACAGTGAGAACAAAGCTCAAGGAAACAAAAAAACACCTCATGATGAGCAGACTAGAAAAAATTCAAGTTGAGGCAATCATATCCCACCACTACTCTGTGAACTCTGCTTTACCTCTCTGTAAATCCCTGGATCAACTGACAAAGTCTAAGCACTTGCTAAAGGTCTTTGCAAACTGAGGAAGAATCCTTCAAAGACAACGGAATTCCCCTAGTAATTAAATCATCTTCAGAGATAGCATCGTTTATCTAGGCCTGCAAAACAACTAGTAAAAGAGCAAGGTTCATCTTTAGATACCATCTCCTTTTGCCTCACACCATCTTTTCTGATACTTTTATGCTACAACACGAAGCAATGTTGTGTTAGGTGCTACAGGACCTGGGCTTGTGACCTTGGGAATTCCTGCTGTCTTTAACTGGGAGCTCTTTTGGTGCACCTGGGAGCTAAATGAACATCAGCCATTCAGAAGTCCATGGACCCATTTTCTTTAACAGTGGCCCAATAATTCCATGAAAGTGTGTGGGGAGGGCTTTCCAAATCCTGTGATTATAGGTCCAGCATAGAGTGCAATAAAAAACAGAGAACGACCGAGAACAATACAGTCTCCAACATATCTCCAGCTTGGAGCAGTCTCCATTTTCCACCAAGACTGAAACTACTGATTTCAGTCCTAAGTTGTTTTGTCACAAGAGTTTAAATACTAAAGCAGCAAGAGACACATTGCTTATGTTTGATGCTGCTTCTCTTGGAGTAGAATTTTATTTAGTGAGATTTATCCATAAGCTGGGCTCAAGTCCTACCCCATTTGTAGCCTACACTGACAACAATAAAACCCCAATTTAACACCAGGAAGCGGAAATGTTTGCAGGCTATTTTCTGACCTTTCTCCCTCAAGCACACATGACAAGCCCAGGGCCACCAGGACTGGTTTAACACCACTTCACATTCTACCATGAGGTACTTTCCTTGCCCAAAGAGTCAGCTTCAGTCCACCAGCAGATACCACAGAGCAAGGGAGAACGTGTTTCAATACCCCACATGCAAGGTTGTTTGTTTGAAATGAAGCTACAGGATCGTGTTGCAAAGTATATTAAGAATTTTATGGTGTTCATTACTATTTTAAAGCATTTGGACATCAGCTGCCGTATTTGAGCTATGAAGAAACTGTCACTGGCAAGTTAACAGGCTCCTAAAAACTGGCACTCGCTGATACTAGAAGATACTTGGAGAAATAAAACAGCACTTCAGCTTCCACACTGAAGGCTTTTATGTAATTAAGATATGCAAATAGGGATAAACAAAGAAAAGGAAAAGGCTTTAAAAGATCTGACTGTATCTGCAACTATTCTCTTGTATAAAGCCACATCCTTGATTTTCAGCTAAGAGGAAAGGCTCAGAGAGTTTGTATCTGCTAATTTCTGAACGTTACACAGCGTGCTCTTACTGACAACCAAGTGCTAATACTAATAGTTATTTAAAAGTTCATGCTAATTAGACATAACTTATCCTTTTAAACAGTTTACTGTATTAAATGCTAAACAGCTTTTTCCCACAAAATCGAGCCAAAAATGCAACAGCGCATCTTCACTTGCAATCCGCAGCTTTTCCTTTGAAAAGCAAACTCATTACATTCTATAAAGAGAATAAAGTCGCTGAAAGAAGACTAAATTCTTTCTTTCTCAAAGGCAGGCTCTGAAGAGATTGCATAAAATAAGATTTTATTCTTGGCTCAAATACGAACATTTGGGAATCACTACTTTCGAGCAAGGACTCACCCACTTAAAGGCAGAAGAATTTATTTTGAAAAGCAGTGTGAAATTTCAGGGGGGGTGGGGAACCTGACATGTATTTAGCACTTCCCAGCTCTTGGTAGTTCTCCAGACAAGACAATCTCAAAATAACCTCTTCCCCATATAACTGTTTTCTCATAGATGTTGCCAAGTTACCTTATATCACCAGCAAGAACTTGTACAAGTAACTACTTCCAGACTCCAAGGACAGATAATAAGTGAAAACTAAAGCATTTGAGGTATTTTAGGAGAGATACTTGGGAGGGGGACCTGGGAAATACGTTTCCATGGGCACCCACCTCACAGTGCCTTGTCACCAGTCTGTTCAGCATCCTACAGAAGATGTGGAGGAGCAACACTAGCTCAGGACTCATGGACAACCTCTCCCAAGCCTAGGGCAGGACATGAACTTGAGCCCAACCCTGCCACTAAGGACTTCGTTCCTACCATAGCTAACGGTCTTAAGAGGAGCAACGCTTGTCCTTTGGATGCAGACCATGTACTGTAACTGTTTCCCCAGATTCTGTCCAAGACAGCTGCAGAAAGTGAAAGCTCATCTGGAGGATTAGATCAGGTCCCTACAGAAACATTTAGGACTTTAAACAAAGAATATTATTTGTGAGCATACACATGTGGACACCATTATGTTATGGAAAAAATACCAAGGGATAGGGAGGAGGATTCAGTCTTTTGTCTCCAAGATGACTCAAGATTACCTGCAGACATCAACGTAATGTTTCCTGAATATTGAGGAACACTGCAGATCCCATGGTCAGTGGTGCAAACCAAACTAGAGCTCCCCATCAACTCCTTTTCCCCATCTCATGCACGCATGTTCTCCTGGGAATGTTGTTTTGTGTATTCTCACAGCATGTTATGTGAAGGGATTGCTATTTTCCAACTATAATGCAAAACCTTGACTACGACCTGCGAGTGCTCTGCATGGTTGGGCTCCTGGCACATCAGCCTTTGAAGTCAGCTATGGCTCTCCTGTTGAGCACCCCTCACAGAACCACAGGAACAGGACACCAACAGATCCAGAAGGGGTGGCCAGGTAGACCCTACAGTCCAACCCAGAGGCCAGCCACGGTCCAGTCCCAGGGGACAGGCAGGCCAGGCTGCATACTATGGTCCACCACTGGAAGCCCGGACCTGGAGCACAGCAAGGAGCCACACAGCTCCTCTTCCCAAGAGCATCAGGGAGCATGACCATGAGACACCCCGCTGCAAGGACAAGCCCAACACATCCTGCCATCAAGATCAAATAGAGGACTGTGAAAAGACTCTTCCATAAGCAGGCACTTTGTCTCTCTCTCACTGTAGATGTGTCTCCATGAGCTGCCTTTACAGCAGGGATGGGAAAAAACAGCATCAGATGGTGACAATTTTGACAACCACACTCTTCAAAAAGCATCAGTCTCCAGCTACAATTGCTGCACCAGCTCGTCTTTTCTTTTTCCTCCTCTTTATTTAAATACCCACACCCAGGAATGTGCATAGAAGTAAATTAAGGCACTTTATTATATAGGTCAAGTCCCGACCTGTTCATCTACATACATTAGCATAAAGGTAAAACTACTACAAACATCAAAAAATGAAGCATTAATGGTTTAAATACATGACCTAAAGATTGTTAGAAGGAAAAAATCTAAATGAAAAAAAATAAGATAATAACAGAAAAGTAACAACAGAGACAGTAAGGCAGTACCTAATTTGAATTTTTTCCCCAAGAAGATTTTCCCCTTGTGACTAGTTAGTATTTTATGAGCAGACAACATATTAAACCAGATATCTTCATTTTACATCACTTTATATTTCTTAGTGAGGCTGAAGACTGACTATATAATTCAAGATAATTCAGACACCGTTTGCAACATGCATTTACATAATCTGAAAAAGCTGCTCATAGGTTTCCATGTGGAGCACATACATCCCTTCTCATGAAGACGACATCATTTTTCTGCCCAAGTCAGAAAAGACTTGGTTAAAACAAAAGCCATCATGTAATTGAGAACAATTAAGCAGGTATGTTCTGAGATTTCTCAGTAGGGGAAAAGTTCTCCTACACTTTAAGCTGCCAAAGGCTGTGAAAGTGTGATCAAAGACACCATAATAAAGAAAAAAAGAGACACTGGACAGAAACCCAATGCACACTCCCTTCTTTCTCAGGATGCTTCAGAGGTACAAAGCACAGCAGCCAAAACTAACCAGCTGTACTCCAGTACTGCAGTTCCCTCCTCCATGTCCTTACAAACCTCTGCCTTTTCCTTGGAGAAGGCTCACTAGAGGTGCCAGTGAAGTCTGTAGGGCAGCCACCACAGTTTCTTACATTCTCCTTTATACTTTCATTCATTTTCATACCAATGACCTAGCTGATCATGGACAACAATTTTAAGAGCTGTTTGACTCAATGAACAAGATAAACAGAACAGAAGTGAGGTTTATCTCACTGTTGGAGACCACGTTCTTTGCAAGTTATCAAAAAGTTGAGTCCTGACATTGACTTTAGAAAAAACCCAGTTTAGGAAAGTCTGCACAGCTCTTGTAACTCTGCAAAACAGCTTCAAATAGAGAAAAAAAAATTGTATCCATGCTTCTGTTCCACAGAAGAACAAGAGGATATTTTCTCTACTCCAACATATCAGTTATCTTAGTAACACTTAAAGTGGATTTTTAAAGTTTGGTGTTCTATATATTGCCTAATAAAAGAGAAAGGTATTATGGAAACAATGATAAATCCACAGTTGCAACTGCAGAATGGTAATGGAGAAAGGATTAAAGTGCAGAACTATTTCATTGCTTCTTTCAGCCCAGCCTATCATGGTACCAAAGCACAGTCCATTGAAGGAGGACTTCATGGGGATCACGAACTCTGCAGTCTGGTTCAACATCAAGAACAGCTGACTTCATTTCCAAATATTAGACGGCTTTCACAGCTTGCACTGAGTTGATTTACTTTCATGGAATACTTTATTCACACTGATTAAGGAACAGGTTTTGTTTCTCATTAGAAATTCAACTTTAAATTAGTGGAAGTTCTAGGCATGGGAAAGACGCAGCAGAAAGACTGGAACCTCCCAAGTGCTATAGTACAAACTGCCTCCTTGCCTTCCTGTCCAACCCACACTGCCGTTCACAGAATCATGGAATGGTTTGGGTGGGAAGGGACCATTCAAGGTCATCTAGTCAGTTCCCCCTGCACTGAGTAGGGACACCTGCACCTAGAGCAGGTTGCTCAGAGCCCCGGTCAACCTCACCTGCAATGGTTCTAGGGACAGGGCATCGACCACCTCTCTGGGCAACCTGGGCCAGGCTCTCACCACCCTCAGTACAAAAAATTTCTTCCTAATATCTAGCCTAAATCTACCTAGAAGCAAACATCCCTCTCTGGCTGAGCAGTGCAGCCCACACGACACAGTAAAACGTACACAGGAGATGGAGCGTGAGGATCTGATTTCATAGCAGGGCAAGGCACCTTATAAAGACTCTTTTCAGTAAATCATCCAGAAGTAATATGGAAATCAAATTAGTTGATTGCAACAATCTACGCGGCATCACTTGATACCTTCACAGCACTTCTTGGATAATGAGAGTTTTGCAAGAGAAATCCAATCTTTTATTAAGCCCAACATAGCTCGGGGACAGGGCCTCTCCCTACAGCTTCTGCCTACTCCATTTTAGGCCAAGTAATGAAAACATTAATGCCGCTTAGCCAGCAAAGCGCAAGTTAATTCAGCTTCTATCTCCCCAAAGCCTGTAATTCTCTGGTCTAGTCTTTGTGAAGAGCACTTAAAAACGTTTTAACTAAGGTGAACTTCCATATAATCATCTCTGCACATGCCTCTCAGAGGTAAGGACACTACTCCAGAGTGCACAACTTCTCCCCTGGGCACCAGAAGGACAAGCAGGTAGGTGTACCTATGACCTTAGCATATAAAAATAAGTCCAGAAAGCAATCTGAGGGTTCACCATCATGCTACAGACAAGCCAGTCATGAGGACACAGCTGCTTCATAGCTGCACAGCATCAAAGTTAAGCTATTGCACAGCACGTGCTGTACACGTTCACACAGCGCAGACTTTGGGGGCAGCAGAAACACTGCACATGAACAGAGGGAATGTCAAGCAAAGTCCAAGAGCTGCCCAAGATGTGAGGAGATGCTATGTGAGGTGCCACCAGATCTCAAGGAGACCACCGTACTCCAAATTCTCCATATAATGCTTGCAAAGGTGTCCTCTAGGATGGTCCTACCCCATTGGTTTAGTCCAGTGTCTCAATTCCCAATCTACAGAAAATAGGCCCTTACCTCCTGGTGTTAAGAGATGCCTCATGTTTTTCATTCACATTCAGCATTTACTCGGAAAATTTTCCTCCATCCTTGATCCCTCCAGCCCACAAAATAATACAGATGATGGAGAACAGTAGGCTACTGACGTGATTCTGCATTTTTATTACATTTAGGAGAAAGTCTGCTGCAATAATCTTGTTCTATCTCATTAGCACTCCTGGGTTTTTTTTTTAAGTATATTTTCCAGATAAAGCCCATGCAGTCAAATGAGCAGAGTGGTATTTGACATAGCTCTTGGACTTTACAGTTCATTCTCTCAAGTCATGTTTGCTCTCAGTTGCCAAGTTTCTAGATCAAGCAAGGGTAGTTCACCCATCTGCCTAGCACACAAGGGTGGATGGCTTCACAACCGCAGCCGTGTCATCAGAACAGCCTGAAGATGTACAACCGAGAGATTTGCAGCAATAAATTGTTTCAAATTAAGAAGAAAAAAATAAAATCACAAAAACCAGCAGAGAGCAATTTTTCCCATCTCTTAGAGCTTTAAAACATCCCATTTAAAGTTCCAGTCTCAACAGCAACAGTCCGAAGAAGGTCCAAGAAAGATACACAGCAAATTTTTGCCCTGAATGTTACCAATTTTACATTTGCTGAGTGAAAATATTAGGTCTATTTGTGTGCATTTCTGCAATTGCACTTTTCATTCATCAAGATGAGAAATTGCTTATTTTATGCAATCTGCTACTATTCAGATAACAAAACACTAGGATGTCTATGATAGTGATGTGATGTCTGGTAGCAGGCTTGCTGGTTTTGGCTTTAGAAGGGTTTGGTTTTTTTTTTCCCTCTTCCTGTGAGAGGAAAGCTTTTCCTCAAAGGATTTAAGCCATTTCATAAAACAAATGTGAAAACAGAGACACTTTTGTTTAAGGACTGAAGGTTTTGTTTTGTTTTAAGGGGGATGGAGAGGGAAGGAAGAGAGAAGTGACACTGATCATCTTTCAATTAAACAGGAACAAAAATAGGAGATCTCATTCCTAAAATAGAAACTTTGTGATAGCACGAACTTGCTATAATAAACAGGCCATTGGGGGCGGGGAAATTTAAGATTTTTTTCTAAGTAAACAGATTTGTTTATTATACAGTCACAAGTGAATGCCACAAAACTACAGCAAAGATCAGATGAAAACAACATTCTCTCTCCAAATTCAAGTGCTTACAAAGTGCATTCCTATATTCTGTGCTTCTTTAGAGTCAGTTTCTCCTTTTCCTCACAGTCTATCAAATAGGAGGAATGAGAAAAAAGGCATGAAATGTGTGGCTTTAAATACACAAAGATTTAGAGGATTCCCTTCAGCTAGAACTTCTGAAGTTCAACCTAATATGCATCATTTCATTTACTGAAATAGGATCCAACATTATAATGGAAGCAATTCCCAGAACTTGTAGAGCAAACACTGCAACACGGGGACACCACAGTAACAATAAATAAAGGAAAAAAAAACTAAGTAAAACATCTGAAACCCTTCAGCAAAGCACATGTGAAGGTCCTGCAGGAAGTCCGAGTGAGCAGACCTTCACATCTGCAGATGTTCCCTGGGCATTTATACAAACACACTGCAGGAATCTCACGTGTTGCACAACTGGGATTCTACTGTTTGATTACCAGATATTAATGGAATTAACTCATTTATCAGCAAGTCCCTACATACTGTATCAAGGTTTATTTTGTAGAGAGAAGTCTGACAGCAACAAGTCATCTTCAGGGAGAAAATAACATCTAAAGGGAGCAAAAGCAATCCACAAAGTCCCATTCACACTGCCTACCATTTAAATTTATTCAGGACCGTCGCTCCCTGCAATCACCATTCAACATTCAAGACTAACACACTGGGAGAACTTAACAGTAATACACTTCAGTAATATCACAGCTCAGAAAAGCTAAACAGCACCAGATAACAACAATCCTGCAATTAAATACAACACACGAGTGAAATCTATCACATTTCGACTACTTGTACTTACATGACTAATTTACAAATGTTAGCATTCAATTTGAATTTTTCCTAGTGTAGTCTTGGAGTATGTGCATGCACAGGACGTGATAAGATGTTCTTAATGAAGGTATTAAAAAAACTGGTCTGAAACCACTGGAGGTGGACAGGGGGAGAAATAACGGTCAAATAGATCACAGCAACATTATTTATATATATAAAAATTAAAGTATAAAATGTATATTATCATAACCATCTCAAGAGTGTTCTACCCAACTATTACTCAAATTATTCTCCTCCATCTTAATTCAAGGTGCATATATTTATATATGCACGTATACACATGAGAAACCCTTTCATTTCTCGTGGCCCCCTGACCTCCTGGATGGTAACATGTACAGATCAACTTGTCAAATAGAGAAAGACAACATACAAAGGTCATCACAAATCCAAAGGTCTGGGTCCACTCATGAATTTGGGTAGTTATTTAAAACAGACTTGTCTAATTCTGTCCTCTGAAGGAGGACACTCCTTCAGCTCCTTTTTGCACAAAAAACCACCATGTGGGAATCTGAAAGTTAAATCACTGGGAGGCTGAAGAACAACCTTTCTTTCCCCATCCTTCTGCCCACAATTGTTTCCCTTTTTGTTTTGAAATCATGCAGCACACCGTGTAATTTACAGATACTCACATCTACAAGGTTCTCCTGCAGTTTACTCCAAGGTTCTGCTTTGTGTCTTCCTCGCTTTAACCTCTCCATTCAAAGTGCACTTTTCTAAACAGCGCAACCCCAACCAGCTAATAAATATCCCACAGTTACATCACAGCAATGAATAAAACATGAGCATTCCCTTTTAATTTGGACACAAGGTAAAAAAGCGCAAGCTTTCCAATTTTATTTGGACCCAAGTTCATGGGTGATAGAAGCATTTCTCCTTCATTCCCCTGTTTGCCAGTTTGTTCAGTCTTTCCATAATTTCTCAATCATGTTTTCTCTCGTGTTCTTTCACACGTGCATGTCCCAGGTTTTACCTCCATCTCCTAAACCACTTGCTTCGATTCACTTCTCTGCCTCCCCATCTGACCACGTTCACCACAAACATACCGTTCCTTGACCCACTAAAAAGAAGGATATTCCTTCCCCTTTGCTTGAGCCGCAGACAATACTGGATGCTGCTGTTCTCTTCCCTGTCCAATAAAGCCTTAAAACATTTCCTCCCATTTCTTAAAGTGGACTTTTCCAAGACCTCAAATTGTAACAGGAAATTATTTGAGTGACTTTGTTTTTAAAGGACACAGCAAAGCATCAGGAGACAAGTGCTCTGTTCTCCCATTTGCTAGACAGACTGAATTTAGGCTGACTGTCGCCTTTGTAAATCTGAAATAACTTTCCCACATCATCCATTAATATCTGGAACTTGAAGGCTGTCAAGTGAAAGACGCTATACAAATGCAAAGCAGAGCTCTAGTCTCATCTTTTTTAATGATAGTCCCAAAAATCATATACAGGAGCAAATGAAAAATCACAACAAGTGAATAGCCTAATAATACACGCTAAAAAAGCTACCAAGACAATAAATTCAATTTTCCCTGGGATTGTTAAATTATTCTTTTGATGGCTCAACACAATCTCTTCACATTTATTTCCTGTGGGGGATGCCGACACATTGAACTCATTACACAGCTCCCCTTTAAAGAAAAAAACACATGCATTTAAAGCAAACACCTAGAATTTAATAGTTCAGCTTTTTAATAAACTACGCTGGAAAGGAGTCTGCAGCTGGATTATTTCTGAGGAAGACACCTGCCTTATAAATTCAAAGCAAACAGGCATAAGGCTGCATCAAGACAATGATCTTGCTTCGATGCACACTCAGAGCACCTTATTTTTCCAATGATTCTTCTTAAGATACACCCACACAGACACACATTCTTCTTGCTTTTTGCAGAGTCACCTCAAAACTTCCAGAACTTTGGCCAGGAATACAAAGCCCAGCCACAGGAGAGCTTGTAAATGGACAGACCCTCATGCTATAGCAAAGATCAAATTAAGTCAACATGGTGTAAACCTTCAAACCACGTACACCATCATTACACTTTCTATGAAGTAACATGTCATGGAGACCAGAGAGCACCAATTCAGGCAGAGGACTGATATGGGCATACGCTCACCAGGAGAGCTCAATCCTTTTATTTATGTATGGGTTCAAGTCAGCCACCCCGACCTCCAACCTGCACATTTTCTGTCCCATGCAGATTAATTTGTGGTTATCTTTAATATTTTATGAGTTAGACTGGATTCCAGTCCATTATGCACTAAAAAGAAGAAAAAGCAGCAGCTACTAATGCCATAGGTGAGGGCTTTTAGTTGTAATCAATTCCATTCACCATCAAGTAACCGGACAACACATTCAGCCCCCAAAATAACAATTTCTGCTCACCGCACCTCCTTCACGGAATTATTTTCTGCTGATTAGCAGTGAAGACCAAAACCTAAAAGTTACGGTAGCCTGAATTACCTGAACTGCCCATTTCCAGTCACACACAAATTTAGAGACGTCAAGCTGCAAGGGTATCCAAAATCTGACAGTTAAAGTCATTTTGAATTCCCTGTGTACAATATGCTACCATTCATTCAACAAGCCATCAAACCATCCACCTGGATGTCAAGTCTTTTAATCCAAAATTACAGATGAACCTCCGGTTTATGACCCCTTCCTCTTCTCCAAGAATTTGCTCCAGGGAATTTCTAAGCAGCTGTTATCTCAGCTCTCTGCCATTACTAAGCTACAAAAGCCAGCATAGCCTAGCTTCTGGGTTCTTATCTAACTCCAGACTGTTCACGCCCCATCATCTTTGTAGCATGATGTCCCTGTACATGTCCCAGTAGAATTTCATATTCTCCATACACAAGCGACCAGAACTATGTACACAGTATTTGACATGAAGTCTCCCTGATGCCTTGCACAACACCTTGTCTTGAAGGCCTCTCACTGAGGACCACATTTGCCTTCATTTCACGCTCACCATCAGAGTCATCCCTGTTTGACTATGCCATTCAGGCCTTTTTCTCCAGGCCTGTTTAAAACCAGCTGATAGCAGATGTGGTGTTAATAATCACTCAGTAGATAACTTCACTTTTAGAGCCATTTAACTTCCTCTCATTCCTGTCGCTTCAGTCATCGCAAGCATTTAGTTCTTCCTGTGCAATAACCCAACCCTGCTTGGTGCTGACTGTGTTTCCTAACTTCGCCTCATCAGCAGTCATCCTTTGCATATAGTTATCTCAGCCAGTACGGTGAAGAAAAGAGCCCAGCCCCTCACTAATACCAATCCAGCGCAATAATTCCTTTATTCATGCAGACAGAGTCACAATTTCTCCTTCAAGAGACACCTCACCATGCTTTAGCCAAGCCCCGTATTTCCCATTTAGTCAGTTTTGGTGTTGTGCCCACCATGGCATATACGCACCAAACTGAAGTCTTCTGCTCCTTTTGTCTAGGACACTCCATATTTAACCAGCAATAATATAACTTTAGCCTTCCACGACCTAATTGTGGTAAATCCATTATGCATTTTATCCTGTTTTCTACTTATCTTTGTATACTTAATTACTTTTTCCATTCCAAATTTCTCTAAATCCTTGAATACTATTGAGACCAGACTCAAATGTGTGAAGATTTCATTCTCCTTCTACAATAAACACTAGTATATTTCTTTTGCTATATTGCCATCAATTGCTACACTGAATTTGACAGCTAGCAATCAATTCTTTTTATTTTTAACATGGCTCCAGTATCCTGCACCAATTCTTTCAGGCACCTCAAGCAGACCCTGTGCTAACTCTTTCAGACCCTCTTTGCTTCCTTAGTTTGATCACGTTAAATCTTATGCCTGCTTCCAGACTTCTGATCATTTCTGTGTGGCACCTTCTTCTTTCTCTCATGTTCAAATCCTCATCCCCATCCAAAACCGGTTACAACTGCTAATTTGGGGGGTGTTAGACATATTTTTCAACTATAGCCTGGTCCACACGGCATCATAGCCAAGTTCTCATCTCCTTTTTTTTTTCTTCTTCATCTTAAATTTCTTCATGCTCTAGCTTTTGGCAATTCATGTGCTACCCCTGCCGTTTCTGCTCTCTGATAATCAATCCCCTCCTTCACTTCATTCCTTACAGGTTTTCCAGTAACTTGCAGTATCTTATTCTCACAGCAAGGTCCACAGCCCCACTTGGCAAGCTTTACCTCCTCCTTAAAATGCAGTTTCCAAGCAGCTGTTGTACCTTCTACTTAACTCAGACCAAGCTTTTTCCTTTATTTTTTTTAAACCTCTTAACTCCTACGGGTCTTCAGCCCTGTGGACTTCCCAGACTAGTTCCCCTAACTTCTCAGAACTTGCCCTGCTAAAATACAAGATCCTTGAAATAAAAACACTTTGTAGCTGATATACACCTATCCTTCAGTTTAATTTAAAATTGTTAACTTGTGGCTAATCAACGCACATGCTTAAGGCCTTGTGGAAGGAAGCAGTAATCTAGCAGTGGGGAGCAAGACCCAGTGTCAGCCACAGAGAGACCGGAGACATTCCTTACCCGGAGTTCAAAGATACACCCTCTAGATCCGGGCAGGCTGTAAACACGAGCCTTCATTTACCCTGCATTCCACTCCAATTAATGGATAAAATCTACCCTGTGATATTTCACATACCAATTTCCAATTAACCATGTCACCACTGGGAAAAGGACTTACAAAAGCACATTTGAGAAGAACCTTCCTTTGATACACTAGGACAGTATCTCAAAGGTGCTCTGTAGCTCTGAGCAACCAGAGCACATTTGCAAGGCTACATTCTATAATTTGACTCAGTTTCACCTCACTAAATCAATGCTAGGCCTCCAGATTGTGGAGTACAATGTGAACCTTTAATATAAAACCATCTCCCGTCCACTGGAAGACTGCACCCACATTAAGTGCCTCCAGCAACAATCTGAAATCTGATGTCTCTGGAGTGCTCGCCACAAGCCTACAAGGAGCAGGGAAGGAGGGTGCTGATGGCCAAGTTCTACAGCAGGACACGGAAAGAACCCCTCTGGCAAAGTGACAGTGGATGACCTCCATATGAATCTGGAAAACACCGTTTCCCCTCTTAACTTGAGCTTGTGACACAAATGTTATTAACATGGATGCTCTGGCATGAGGGAGGTCTAGGCCTTCTGTGCAGCAAAGTGAACTTGCTAGCGAAGGCTATCAGGTCCATCAAGGCAGTAAATCATGCTAACCACCACATTCCTGGTATACCTGCACCCACACCACGGTGCACAGGCACCTGCCCAATACCTCCTGCTCACAGAGGCTGAAAATCCAGTGGGGAAACTTGGTGCCAGGGCACAAAATGGCAACTGACACCATAAATTACACCTAAAACAGGGGCCCTGGCAGGACACCCAGCTCCATGAGCTCCAGCAGCCCCACATCATGGCAAGGGCTGCCCATCACGTCTGCAGGACAGCTGGGGGTCCCTTGGCCACCATCACCAACAGGAACATCTCTCCATGGAGCACATTCATGCTGCTGGTGCCTTCTGCTCTCACCACCAGTCTCACCAGCTCAACCCAAGCCACTGCAGAAGCAGGGTGTTCAGCCACCCTCTGAACTGAGGAGCACAGCACCGGACACTTCCAAAGAGCAATTAATTGCGTTAGCTGCACATGAGGAAATAAATGTGCCACCTTTTACTCCAGAAGTACTTAAAAATGTTTTATCATGTTAGTTCCAGGTCAGCTGATTGCACGTGTGGTATGGGTTACCCTGACCCTTTTAGAGCTCTCAACATTTTTAAATAAGTAGGACACCTGACATTTGACACAAGCCAAGGTGTGCACCTCCTGCACACCACGAGCACCCAGCCGGGCAGAACCAAGGACAAGTTGCTCTGCAAAGCATGACTCTTCATGGCGCAGAACTACGAGTGTGAAGTAGATTATCAATGCCAAATCTGACCCAGTATCATATTAAATCAATACAGGTGTTTCACAAAAAAAAAAAAAGCCGAGCTGAAGTGACCTCTGCAAAGCCACCCACCAAATCAGTGGCAGGTTTACAAACAGAGCAGGTATTTACAACAAAAAAAGGTTTGCTTTGAAGACAAGGGTTGCCTTGCTGCTTACAAAACACAACAGCATGGTCCTTCCAAGCACAAAGGAGACGTTTCATCCTCCAATATCCGAACGCGGGAACCGCAGGCTTTAAACACGACACGCAAACAAGCGTAAAATTGAAGTTTAAAAGAAGTTAAGGCTATGATTCACCGGAGATGTTAATTCACCAGGGTCTCTGGAAGTTCCAACCTTCTCTGCCCTATGAGCTGCCATACATATTGGGCTGTAGGACGTATCATTTCATCGCTTTCCCTTCTTTTCCCAGATGTCTGAGTAAGGGAAGGAGGCGGGAGAGAGGGGGGAAAAAAAACCCGAATAAATACATATTTAAGTAAATTACCTCAGGGCTAAGCCTCCTCCCTTCTCCCAGCTGGAAGTTTTCTTTAGGTCAGATGAGCCCTTTGAAAGGCCACCCGGCGCCGGCTGGCCCCGGACCTGGTCGCCACCCCGGGCTCAGCTCCGCATCTGTCGCGACAGCGCATCCCGGAGCCGGGGGGAAGGAGGAGGAGGAGGAGTTGGAGTTGTTCACCCTCCGCAGCCACCCGGGGAGCCCGCTCGGAGCGGTTAGCCGGGCAGCTCTCCCTTCCAGCGGCTTTCTCCGGGGCCAGGGCTTCCCCCTGACGTGAGGGAGGGGTTTCAGCGGAGCCAAACCGCTCGGCCCGCGGGCCCGGAGCCGCCGCCCCTGCGAGCGGGGCACGAAGCCGCCTCAGCCCCGGGCGCGCACCCCGCGGCTCCCGCTCTCCGGCCCCGGCAGCGCTGGGGCGGCTCCCCCGGGGGGCAGCGCGGCTCCGCCAGCCCCGCACCCGCGCTGCCTTCACCGGGGATCCGCGTTCACCCCCCGGTACCGGCGGCCTTACCGTCCTCCGTGCGGGAGCCTCCCGGCAGGGGAGCGAAGCGGCGGCGAAACGCAGCGAGCTGGGGCCGAGAGAGCCGCCGCCGCCAAGAGAAGGAGGAGGAGGAGGAGGAGGAGGATGGCGGCGGAGGGGAGGAGACGGGAGGCGGGGAACCCGGCCGCCCTCCCGCCGCTTCCTCGCGGAGCGGGAGCGGGGCCCGGCCCGGCCGCATCGGCCCTTCCCCTGCCCGCGGAGCCGCTGCCGCCTTGGCTGGGCCGGGCGCGGCTCCCCGGGGCCGCTCTGCCCGAGTTAGTGTGGGCCCGGGAGGAAAAAACCCTTCACCTGTGCCGGGGAGCTCAGCCGGGAGCCGGCTGGTGCCGCCCGCTCAGTGAAGGTGGGTGGCTTTGGGGTTTTTTTTGTAGATGGGAGCACGAAGATGGGGCTGCGCTTGGCAGCCACCGAGAGCTCTTAAAAGAGGAGTTTCAGGTGCACCTTTGTCCCGGAGGCTGCGGGGTTCACAGATTGTTCTTTCGAAGGTTGCTCTCCTTGGCCTGGGGGTCTGCGCATCCCCTTGCCCACTGGTCATGAGGTACCTCTGGAAAGCGCGGTTTGTGCCCCCTTACTCCATCCTGTAAACCTCTTCCAAGCTTCTCGGTTTCAGCCCTTCACTTCAGGTACCCGAGTGGACACATGTGGCCTGGACACGCCAGTTAAAACAGTAGAAAGAGGAGAACTTCCCCCTACTCACCTCTCACTGAGAAGAAGCTGGCAGGCTCACAAATGGTCTTGTAGGACACGTTCTTTGAAGGGTAGTGAGACTTCAGCCATTTGTAGGAGCAAAATGACTTCGCCTACAAGGGCATCTCCACAAGTGACCTTTGAAGAAGGTGGTAACAAAACCAGCAGCTCTGGGGTGGGTTGTAAAGACCAGCCACAAACTGAGAAGCTCCCTGCCCGAGCAGCCACCCTTAAAAGCTCTTTCCCCTAATGCTCATTAAGCCCCAGCAGTTAAGAGGTCCCACCTGGGAGTCCTCCCTGTCTGCACAGAGCTCTGCTTCCTAGGCTGCCGAGGGAGGACTAGCAGCACAAGGCTGGTCAGAAGAACCAGTGGAATTTATATCCTCCTGAGTACTGGGAGGAAAAAAAACATGAAAGCATAAAACAATGTACTGTGGAGAAGCCCGTCTAAGCTATGAGACAGATTTAAGTAAAGCAAATGTACTTAAGGTGTGAGCTACATCCTATGTCCTCTGTATTGCCCAGACCTGCTCTCTGCAATATTTTCTGGGGACAGAAGCCAACCATCAGCCCCACGGCCTGTGCTGAGGGTGCCCCTGCCACATAACGGGGTGCTCCTTGGCCGCTTGGTCAATACAGGGCCACCCCACCAGATGTGATCACTTTTGTCAGGAGATGTGTTTTGCCCTTCATTCTTTAGGAGGGGATGGAGGAGGCAGATGCAGCTCGTCTCCTTTTATGTGAAAAATTAGATGACCTATTCTGGCCAGAAGTTTTCCTGGTCAAAAGAAAGACTTGCAATATTTGAACTCCAGATCAATACACAAGCATCTGCTGAAGCCCAGGCGTGTGCATAGCACTTCTGTTGTGCCCTTGCTGATGAAACAAGAGCTGTGGAGTTGTTTCTTACACTCCTAACTGGCAAGTTTTTCATGCCCGGGCGTCACATGATGGATAGCTTCATTACATTATGCCTCACTCTGCAGCTGCTGCCTCTGGGAAGAAGTATGGAACAATACGATTAATGCCTCACCTTTTAATTCTAATAGAGCTACTAAAATCTGATCTTCCTTCTCACCATCAAGACCAGTGACAGCCTAGCCTCTGCCTGTTGAAGCAGTGGCTGGAGATTCCCCGGCCCCGAGATAAGCCACAGACCTGAGCTGGATGTGACCATCCATGGACTTCTTCTGGTTCCAGATCCTTTTAATGAAACCACCACCCTGGGTAACATTTGAGGGTACCTTTGTACACAGATCTTTGCGTTTCGAGACACCGTAACCCCTGATTTGTACATCATATCTAAGGCAAGAAACTGACTCAATAAACGTGCAGATACCTGTTTAAGCTCATCTAATTCAATAAGACTACTCAACAGGAGTAAAATAGAACATGCTAAGAAATGGTGTTGGCTGGAAGTAAGCTGAGAACCTCTGGAAATGAACATGAAACCAGAGCATTCCAGATTTATTTCTTGTTTACGCTTTCCTAAGAACAGATCATTATAAAATGCATTGATCTTGTCAGCCCATTAAAATATTTCACAACTTTCAAAAGATTTTGCGATTTAAATTTTAAAACCTCACCTACTGATCATAACTGCCTTCCTAAACCTGTGTTCTTACAAGACCGAGAATAAAGCGTTTGTTGCTCTAATCAGTAGGTTTACTCAGAAACAGCTGACACTGCTTAAAAATGTGTTAATTAACACAGGTTTTCAAGGTTCTGTTCTAATGCAGCACAGCACAAGGGTGAAGACAAGCTCTGTCCACCTTAAAAAACGTGCTTGTTATTGTTCACATTACTTACATCTGCCATTAACAGTAAGTCCCATCTCACAGCTGCTTCTGAACCAAAAGTCTGCTTGCATTCAGAGGGACATTCAGTTGTATTTTGGCACTGGAACAGGCTGCCCAGGGAGCTGGTGGAGTCACCATCCCTGGAGGGGCTCAAAAAACGAGTAGATGTAGCACTTCAGGACGTGGTCTGGTGGTCAGGGAGATGTTGGGTTGAAGGTTGTTGAGAGGTCTTTTCCAGCCGAAATGATTCTATGATTGCATTTGCTCATCAAACAACAAAGCAGCTCATCTCCTTCTGTTTAGCTCTAGAGGCCTGGCTGCTGAATATTTGATTTGCTTTGTCCTGCTTGTGTAAACTTGGGTGTAATGATCAAAATACATTTCGTCTGTAGGATGTGTTTACTCTTGAGTTCCTCCAGTCTACTAACCAGGGTGTGTGAACTGAGGCCAGCAATGCCTCAGCTGCGCCTGCTGAGGTGGGAGTGAGATGGCCGGAGAAAAGCACGGCTTTAGTCATCGCAGCGGGACCAGCCCGTGCCTGCACAGCGCTGAGCTCTGTGTGCACATTCAACAATGCTCGCTGGGCAGTATTTCGCCAAAAAAGGCTGAGGTCTCCATTCCCACCCCTCGTGTGCATCCAGCTGCTTGCAAAAACAAGATGGTGTGGGGCACTTGAGTCTTGTACTTCCGCACTGGGCGGTATTATTATTATTATTGTTTTAATAATAAGCGCTGTAGAAAAGGTGAGCAACATGTTAGTGGGGGCTGTAAATGCTGAGGGTATCTAGGAGGGCTGGGAACAGTGCTTTCTCCGTATTTAGGTATTTTTATATTGAAGTATTTAGTGCCTGAACAGTGTTTTCTCAGGGGGCTGATGACAAAGGGGAGGTCTAAGAGTCACACTGTCCCCTTCTTCTGGTGCTCAAATGCCACAAGAAGCAAGCCAGAGAAAGCCCCGTCTCAGCTCCCTGAAGGTCTCAGCACTACCTAGGAGGACTTGCTGTTGTCTTCCCTCAGTCACTGCCTTCTCCCCCTCAACCTGAACTTGGCTGTATTTAGGATTCAGCACAAGGCCTTGGTTTTGTTCCTGTTTTTCTCTACTATCACCTTGGGCTTTGCTCACAAGGTTGCTACCGTTGTGTTTCCTTTCCGGTTTCAGCAGGTGCGTGGGGGTAACCCCAGCCGAGACGGAGGAACTCGGAGGTACGAGGCCACCACTACGTCATCTGACATCCTGCCCCAACTCATGCAAGCAGAGAAATAAAGAGGCGTCTGCTCCTTTTCCCTACATACACCTACCAAAAGAACACAGACCCATTAAAGCCGAGCCAGACAAACAGGAGTTCTTTAATTAGGCTTGTCCTTTTAAGTGCCTCAGGAAAATTATTATAAGAAATACCATGCGATTGCCCAAGAACAAACGAGATATGCTTTTAAACACCCTTTATTACCGACGTTGCATAAGCATTCCAACAATCAAATCTAACAGTTTGTTATCACGGTTGCAATCCCTTTGGCTGTGTCGCAGCAGGATGAATAGCATGTCGTATCTGTTCTCAGCAAATTGCTGCCTGCCTTTGTAAACAGAACTGTCAGGACCGATTCTCCATACGCATTTGCAAATTATATCCGTGGGTTATGTGTCTTGCGGCATATTTAGTGTGCTGCCAGGGGAATGCTACCCTCATATCAGTTTTGTATGTTACCAACATCATAATATTGTCCAGGAACAGGCACCTTGGGAGCTATGGGTTGAATTCACTAATGCCTCCTAGAGACCCCCGATGAGAAACGTGCTTATCATCTAGTTTACAAACATTCAAACCTAGCACGTAAATGCGCTCCGAGAGTGATTGCTTGATTATTCCAGTAAACAAGAATCACGCAACCTTATAGTCAGTGATTACACACTTATTTCAGTCCTAAACCTGTTACAGGTTTTAAGAAAATTTTAATTACATCTCTGAACATCCCATTTGCTTTCTCTGTGTGGACCTTTCATTGCAAAACACCCTTCCACTAGCAGCAGACAGTTTATTTTCCTTGTGCTCGGTTAAATCCATGAGTAAGAAGTGTATGTGATACCCTGATACTCAGCCTGCTCCGAACTGCAGAGCCCTGTGTCCTCATCCCAGCGCCACCATTTCACTCGCTGGCTGGCCAGGAGGAATCCACCTCAATTCCTTGTCTCAGTTTAATTGTACGTAATATGATAATAATACTACTTTGCAGAGGAGCAGAGTAAATTAGTTGCTGTGTGTCCTATGCTTTAAGAATGCAGAGTGAGCTTAATACTAGAATTCCAGGACCCCGCTTTGGCATTTCATGTTTTCTGAATTTTATTTAATCTGCATAATACACGCAGAGTACAAAATTGATAGTCGC
>JAVSBS010028928.1:0-22054 GCA_033124195.1 Coracias cyanogaster | reverse complement strand
CAAGTGCTGCATCCACTCGTTTTTTAAACCCCTCCAGGGATGGTGACTCCACCACCTCCCTGGGCAGCCTGTTCCAAAATAGGACCTGCCATAATCAAGTTTTTGGAAACAGCTGTTCCCATTCCAGATGGGAAGCGTGTGCTGCTAACCCCCTGTCAGTTCTACACGCAGTGGAAATGTTCTAGAGCGGCCTCACCGTGTCCCATTTCTTGGCGAGGAGCTCAAACCTCCACTGGAACTCCTTTCTGCTGTGCAAGCTCCAGCCAAAAATAGTCTGTTTGGGGTTATGGAGCAGGAAGGTGAGTGCTAGAGGTACCGTGTGCTTGGAGTGGTGGGAGGGGTTAGCTTGTGTTCTTCAGAAAAGACCTACTTGGAATGTTAGCTTTCCCCTCTTTTTTTTTTTTTTTTTTGGTGAGCTCTTTATATCAAGCTTGGTCCTTTGCTGCTTTTCACTTGACAGCTTCACTTCCAAGCGTCCATCTGCTTGAAGAGGATTTCAGTGTTTCAGGAGAGCTACAATATTTTGAATGTAATAGTAGTAAATCTACACAGGCTAATGACGAGGAGGCTTTCCAAAGGCTTCTGTGTTGGCAAGTAGCCAACACTCAGGGTTGTTGGTACCTCGCTGCTGCCCTCTACCAAGCCCTGCGCAGAACTCAGCAAGCCTTGCCTCTCCTTTTTACCTTGTCCTGCCAATTTTTCCTTTCATCTTGGTTTAGGTGTTGTCTTTACTCTTCAGCTTTGATGAAAGCGTCCTCGCAGCTCACCCTCCTTTAATGAAGTCTCGAAAAGCCTGGAGAAGAGAAGGACAGGACTCCTGTGCTCTTTCCCTGTCCCGTTGGCCGGGGCGATGGAAGGCTCTTGTTCCGTTCCCCCCGCTGAGGCTGAGCCCTGAAGCAAAGGAGAGCAGGAGGGGGAACCGCCAAGTGAGAGATGTTAGCGTGCGCTGCTGGAAGCAAGAAATCTGGAAGGCAGCACGCTTTCAACTCCGGCAACCCTGCGCCTGCGTTTTGTCTTTCGGAATTAGTCCTTCCAACCCTACCGGCATCCCCAGGTGCTAAAATCCACGGTGCGGCTCTGTCTGGGTGCGGCGCGAGAGTCTGCCTGCCAGGTACAGATTTGTGAGAACATAGCTCTGGTGACAGCCGTGCCATTCAGGGCTGTCTCTCAAAACCGCGATTTCTGAGTATCGCTGTCTTTGAAAGCAGGAATGCTGATGTGAGACAAAAGAGTTCTAAATGGCAGGTTAAGAAATACCGGAGTCCCTGTCTGGCTTTGACAGTCTTTTTTCCGTAATCTAGTCAAGTGAGAAGGAGCAGCTACAGTTGGCAGCACAGGTTTTTTCCCTGCTTTTTTTTTTTTTCTCTTTCTGTTTTTTTTTTTTTTCTTCTTGTTCTTCCTGGAGTCAAGCTGAAGTGCTTGTTTTAGGCAAGGTAGAATTTTTTCTCTTTCCAAACTGCTTCTTGTTGCTTTGACATTTGTATCCGGATAAACCAGAGTGCTTTTCATCCTAGTTCGGGAGGAGATATAATAATACTGGTGTTAAGTCTGAGTTTTCAGAAGTGGAATAGTGCTACTCGGCTGGTGCCAATTGATGTTACGCAGCACTTCAGGAGCTCCTCACCTTCACACCCCTCGAGTGTGGAGACACTTCTCTGGTGAGAAGTTGAAAGAATGTAATGAAAGTAGTGTCCAGAGTGCTGCCGTACCTTGAAGTGGAAGGGTTTGGAGTTGGTAGTTTGACTGAAGAAGGGTTTCGTGTTCATGGAATAGACGATTCAAGCAGAACACATCAGACTGAAATTAAGGGCCTGTTCTTTACAGGATGTGATCCTGCTTTGGGAGGATGACACTCAGAAGGGCCAACCCGCTTTGGAGATTCTCTGCAGGTTCACCTGGTTGGGTCTGTCTGCACCTACCACCGATAGTGAAACGCTGCCCAGTGCTCTGAGACAGGCCTGGTGGCAACCGTGGAAATGCTGCATTGTCTGCTTTGCTCAAAAAGCTGGGTTGGTTTTTTTCTCGTAGAGATTTGGGTTGTTTGGTTTTTTTTTTCCCTCTTTTTAATGGCATGCAAGTGGCATTTTCAGATAATCCTTCAAAAAATCTTTGCAGAGAGTCTACTTTACAGTGCAGGTTTTGGCTTATAGAGGTAGAAGGAGCAATTGTCATTTGTTTAAAGCGCTGGATGGAAACACAGGAGATTTTGGATCTACTTTTGTGGATTTTGACCTTAGGCAAGAAGCTTTCATGTGCTGTGACTTGATTAATCTAAAATAGGTAAATCTTCCTAGCATGTGGCATTGCTCAGCTCAGTGATAAATCTGGCCTTGAAAGCAGCATTCCAGTCAGTTGAGGGTAAAGCTGATTGTTGCCAAAGGTTTTGTTTCGATGAGCACTCGGTTAAAATGTTTTGTAGGTGGTGATGACCTTGGCTGCATTTTTGCAAGCTATTACAAATACACGTAACGTTTTTTACTTGTCTTTATTTAAGATTAAGCTCTTGGAAGCTGTCCTGAAGAATCCATCCGGTCAGCTATGGCAGCGAAATGTTTCAAAAGCTGGAAATCTGCCAATTTATGGCAGTCTTTTTATAGAATATTTGTCTGTTTTACATTATAGTAGCTAAGGGTGGGCTGTGTATTTAAGAGTTACAGGCAGAACCTTTGCTGGAATCTTGATTTAGGTACAAATACGCTATAAAATCTTGCGTTATTGATGTAGGCATACAACGTCTGTAAATAGGGCTCTCCCTGTCCGGTGGTGATGTCCAGGTCATTGTTAGGGTGGTGGCTTAAAACTTCTGTGCTAGCAATTATTCACGGAATTAATATTGGAAAAAAAAAGTTCAATGTTTTGAAAATATTTTATTATATATTGAATAATAAATAGTGAAATAATAATATTTCCAATATATAATATTGAAAAAAGTATGGAAATAATTGCTGTGGAAATAATCTTCCCTTGCATGTTCTTCACTGTTCTATCTGTTCTATTTAGAAAGGTGTATTTCTAGGCCACGCTTACACAAGTGGTTCTGGTGAACCCTGTCTCTGCTCCGCTCTCCTCTGTAGGAGCTCCAGAGCTGCTTTAGGTATAGATGGAATGGATGTTAGCTCGGGTGAAAACCCCTCGCACCAAAAGCTGATGGTCTTTCCGCGTGAGGGAATGCGTGGCGTTGTCACTGATTCAGGAGCCATGAGGAGAAAAGAAAATGCAATCGCAGCCCGTGGTGCAACATATACTTGAGAGATCTACTGGAGAGAGTCCAGTGGAGACTACCAGGATGATGAGGGGACTGGAGCACCTGCGTGCTGAGGAAAGGTTGAGAGCCCTGGGGCTTTTCAGTCTGGAGAAGCCTGAGAGGGGATCTAATGAATGTGGGTCAATAGATGAGGGCTGGGGGTCCAGAAGAAAGGGACAACCTCTTTTCACTAGTGCCCTGTGATAGGACAAGGGGCAATGGATGCAAGCGAGAGCACAGGAAGTTCCACCTCAACACGAGGAGGAATTTCTTGACTGTGAGGGTTCCAGAGCACTGGAACGGGCTCCCCAGAGAGGTTGTGGAGTCTCCTTCTCTGGAAACTTTCAAGACCCGTCTGGATGCGTTCCTGTGTGACCTGCCCTAGATTCTGTGGTTCTGCTCTGGCAGGGGGTTTGGACTCGATGATCTCCAGAGGTCCCTTCCTACCCCTGACATTCTATGATTCTATGAAAGCATTTTTAATTGAAAATTTTTTTCTGACCATGCATATGTATTTCAGGTATTTCTGGGAGAAGCAGGCCTTGTAACGGGCATGTTCTACAGCCCAGCTGGAGCCCACTTTGCGTGGCTGTATGTCACATTCTATGACAGCAGTGAGAGGTTGTTAACTTGTGAAGATGGAGATCTCAGAATAGTTCCTTCAAGCAGGAAACCGTAGTGTGGAATCTCAGCACTTGTGATTTGACACGAGTGCCCTGCATTGTCGGTTTTGCTTGTATTAAAGCAAAAAATATCTCACAGATATAATTTTTGGTCATGTTTCAAATTTCAGTTACAATTTGACGTGTGCCTCGTTACAAACCCTGTTACTATCCTGGTTGAATCCTTTCTTTTTATTTTTTTATATGAGAAAAAATCAAGATCAAGAGCAAAAGTATTTAATCCAGGTTCTTCAAAAGTCTGCTTTCACCTCCTAATTTGTTAATCTGTGTGATGAAATGAAAGATTTAAAATTCCAGCATCAGATTGGACTTCGAACTTTTTGAAGACAGCTAGAAAATATTCCAGTACCCACTGGTTGCTCCATTTTTCTTGCCCTTTCAAAGTCTCTGTTAAATTCTAGCCTAACTTGAAGAAACATTAATGACTTTCAGTAGCTATGTAGATTCTGGAAATATCCTAATATACAGCCACAAAGTGAATAAAAAATAGAATTCTTCCCTCATGGAACAGCTCATGCTATAAAATATTTATAGTGATATGCGTAGAATTTCTCTGCTGAAGGAACCCTGGGGCTGTGCAGTATGTCACTTCACCTACCAGTGAATTTTAGGTTTGTATTTACTAGCATCAGCAGTGCAATATAATAGGTTATGGCAGATGTCAAGAGGGCAACTTACATGATTAAAGCTACAGGAAAAGAGGTAGAGAGAGAGAAAAGGCTCAAGCCTTCTTTCATGTCACTGTTCTTGCAGAAAGTAGTCCAGCATGCTTAATAACCTTCTGCAGGGGAATCTTATTTCTGCACCAGTTTAAAAATGATTTAGTGGGAACTGCAGCGTTGTGTGAGATAGCAGGGGGCTTGGATGGAAAAATGAGGAAATCACCACTAAACAAACCACCATTCCTTCTTGTTCCCTGTTTATTAAGTGTGGCTGAATACCGATCTGACAAAACAGTCTTAGATGGCTGTGGAAACTTTTTAAGAGGTGCTTTAAAAGCCTTCTTTCTAGTGCTGTGTAAAGTGTTTAGATGTCACTCTGTGTTACTGGTAGCCATGCTGATACTTGAAGAAACTTCTGTCTTTGCCATTACCCTGCAGTTTCATCGTAGAATTGTCTTGTGTCCAGTTTAGTTTTAAGCTCTACTCATTTACAGACACACCAGAACTTCCTTAGAACTTCTCATACTATGTTGGAGAAGCCTCTATCAGGTGTCTCCTGCCAGTGGAAGTTCTCATAAACCATCGTCTTTTCCTATTGATGTCTGTTGAAGAGGGGGTTCAGAGGAATAACGTAGATGAAGCTCCACTCTTGAATTTTTCAGTCATTGACTCCGTATTCTAGTTTGACTCACTTCAGTTCTCTAACTGCTCTTACTTCTCTCTGTTGAAGTCCCACTGAGAAAAAAAATCACTACGAAAATTTCATAAGCCTTTTGTGGAAGTTTTGAATCAGCAATGCAAATTCTGTTGCATGGTAACGTAAGAACTTCGGTGTACCTGCTAAACAAATATTTATTCATTCCAGCTACCCATCTCTGAGACCAGACATTTTTACCGGTTAGAGATATCCTGTGTTTTCTGCATTACTTCTTTAACGCAGAGATTTTAAAAGATTGCTAAATCCTGGCCACTTGTTACTTAATTTCTACAATTACTGTTGGACCAGAAATACGTAGATCAAATTTTCAGCTTTTAAATTTACAAGTGAGGCTTGCGCTTCCTTACACTTCGGTGCTTGGTGTTTGTAAATAAACTTAAATTAGCAATCGGTAACTTACACTGCTAAACAAGACCTGTACAACTGCTTTGGCTCTGTGTACTAGTCATTAGTAGCTTTACAACTCAGTGTCTGGTTGCACCTTAGTATGAGTGAAGACTGTTATTTACCTCCAGAATTCATGGAAGCCCATTGCTGTAGAGAGGACAGCTTCTACAAGTCTTCCCTATGAGTCATTACATCTTCTTTCTCAGCTCTTATACCAGGTACCGAAGAATGCGTGAAGGAGAAAGACCTTATAAATGTTTCAACAAGGGAAGAAAACTTAGGAGTTCGAGCCTCCCTAGATGTCAGAACTGATCCATCACAAAGCCCAGGAAGCTTCCTGAGAACTACATAATTCATTTCGTATCTCTGTCTCTTTGACATCTCACTGAAGCCTTTCTAAGGGTAAATCTTCTTCTTAAAGGAAGCTACTGTAGGAATAAGCCGTCTGTTCTTACTGTAGCATGCCTTTTTTTCTTGTTGTTTTTTTAAGTATCCTCCCATCTCCATCAGTTGTTCTGCATTTCTCTAAAGGCCTCTATGAATTTTGTCCTGGTCTTAATTTTATAATCAGGCAAACTGGAGGGAGGGACTTTGAATCCAGGAGATCTAAGAAAGATGGAAGTGCTTTCAAAATTACCAGGTGGGTTTTTTTTTTTTTTTTCAAATCTTAAAGTAACTGACCTGCTTTGAAGATGACATGGTTCATTCGTCTTGTGTGTGTGCCCTAGTTTGGATCTGTGAAATTCAAGCACCTGTCCCTTATCCCGTGGTCCGGAATGTATGTAGTGACCAATATTGCTTCCTAGTGATCATGAAGCTGAAGTGATTTTAATTATTAAGATATTTTCTGGCACTGCCCACGTGATGTGTTGAATATAACAAGCAGGTCAGTTCACTCTTTCTGCGATGCAGGCCAGACAGCTCTGCGTGTGTCTTTTTGAACTACGCTCTTTTTTTCAAAATCCAAGGATCTAATTAATGAATTCCAGAGCCTCAATGTAATGGCCCGAGTGGAGGAGAGAGATTCCATCCTTCTTCCATTGTGAAAAGAGCTTTCTATTTATCTTTGTAGACGTAGGGAAAGGGAAGCATGTGTTTGTGTCTTGACTGCTGAGCTACAGCAGAGCTTTTGGTGGGGAAGCACTGCAGTGACATTACAACACTGAAGACATTGTGGAGATAGCTATAGTTGGAGCCATCTGAGCTTTGTCAGTGGAGAGCCTGTTAGCCCTTGCTGGCTTTCAGAAAGCAGAACTGATACGTGTGTGGTGGTTTTGTATTGCCCTGAGAACACGGTGCCACAAGTAGGAGCAACAGTTTCTTAAGATTCAACATATGAACCACTGTGAATCGATGTTGTAGCAGGTTTTGTCTCCCTGTTGAAATCTTGCTTGTAATAATCTCAGTGGATTTTTCTCCTGTTAATTGATCACTTGATGGGTTTTTTTTTTTTTCTACAGTTCTTAGCATTTTCCCTTTTTTCTCTCTTTCTTTCCCCGCCTCCCCCAGCCTGAATAACCTTAGTCTGTTCAAACATTCCTTGTACTGAAACCATTTCTATTCCATAAATAAGCCCATACTTCCGTGACTTACGGAGGAGAATATTCAACACAAGATTCTTAGGCTGACGGGGAGAATAACTTGATATTGCTGAGCAAAGCATAACTTCTGCTGTGCCTAGCGAGATATAAGTTACTTTTCTCAGGTTGTGAGCAAACCTGGAGTTCTTTGTGGCTTGGCGATTCTCACAAGTCACGGCTTTGGGGCTGCTGTCACAGGTGTTTTGGCTTTTTGGTGTTTGGTTTTTTTTTTTCCCCTCAGATCCCACAAGCTGCAGTGACTGATGTGAGGAATAAGATGCTGTTCAGAACTTAAAGATGGAGATTTAAGTATCAAAATTATTTTCTTAAGGCTTTTTTTCTCAGCAGGCATTAGTTTTTCAATCAGGCTTCAGTCGTTATATGTTTGTTTAGGTTTTCTTCTTCAGAAAGGTGCATCCTTACAGGAGCCAAACTACCCCGTTAAACCATCCTGAGCTGTTAGCAGCAAAAGCTGTAAGGCAGATATTTATGAGGCTGCGTTGACAATGCTCTTAGTGAGATACAGATCATGCATTGCTTGTTACTTTTAATTTTTCTGATGTTTTCTGCTCACTAAATACAGAGGACGGCTGGTTGGTAGCCTTCCCCCAGTCAAATCTGTTTCAGCAGCAGCATCCCTCATGCTGTTTGTTTGGGGTTTGTTTGGTCTATATTTTCTTTGACCACAGATGCTAGATTAACTTTTTATATATACTTGAGTAGGAATAACTGATGTGTGGTATCTAGTTCTGAAAGGTAATGTAAGCAGAAAATGGTCAGGTTATCTCACTTCTCCTTTTTTTTTTTTTTTTGAGATAAAGGTTAAATTATTAAGCAGTTGCTGTAGAGTTCTTATTGCTATCTTCTAATAGGAAAAATACCTCAGCTTTGGTATCTGTAAAATCTTCTAATGCTTTGAAATACATTCCCCTCCAGAAGTTCTCTTGTGTTCAGTGTGAGCGTGTGGCAAAACTGCTGGATTCCCAAAACAGAAGACAATGCAAAAGGCTTGGCTTATAGCCTGTAGCTCAGGTTAGGTGAGTGTTAGAGCTAGCTTTACATTCTCAAAATCTCTTTCCTTCCCTATGAACTTTAGCCACTCTTGTTCTGCACTGGCAGCTCTCTGAGTGAGTGGATAAAATGTCTGTTGCTGTTTGCTGTTAATACCTTCTCAGAGTACCCAAAGGTAAATAGTCCCAGACAATACTTTCAATTGTAAGTGTTCCTTCTGTCTGTAAGGTATCTGCTTAGTCAAATATTCACCTTTCTTTTGCTAAAGAAGACAACTTGTATATTTCCAGCACTTTCTAGTGCTCCCACTTTGTGGGTTAACAAAACTAACCCGTCTTGATCTGTGTAATAAGATTGGCTGTGGCCAGCTCTTACTTCAGAGCTTTAGTGAATGTACAAAACTTTTAGGTATGAATGTCAAAACTTCACAAGATGACTTATATTTTCTATTTAGCCACCTTCTGTGGTACAATTCCAGCATCTGCTGTGAACATGCCCACCCTTGTGAAAAATGTCAGGAGATTCTTAGTAGGTTTTAAATAGCAGGTTTTTGTGTGTGTGTGTTTTTATGAACCTTCAGCAGCTTCAATCTCCTTCTTCTTTCAGCGTTGGTATTTTATGTAGCACCTGCATTATACCAGGAAGATTTCCTAAGTAAAAGTGGACTCGGCCCAATCCCCCTTGGCTGACTAAACCTGTCATACCGCTCTTCCAGGCTCTCTGAAGCTAGTACCTTGTCTTCATGTGTGGAAAGGATACGAGAGAGAAAATACTGTCTGAGAATGAAATGGGGTATACATCTTAACGAACATGCCACGCTAACAAATATTGTTTCAGGTCGAAGCTTTGGTGCAGTCTACGCTGAGTCTTCATGGGAAGATTGACTTCCTGGTGAATAACGGAGGGGGCCAATTTGCAAGTCCTTCTGAAGCCATCCGTGCAAAAGGCTGGAATGCTGTGATAGACACAAATCTGACAGGGACCTTCTACTGCTGCAAAGCAGGTAAGGACTGAACATTCAGCCGATTTATTTATTTGTTCTGTTTTTTACAGCAATACTAGAAGACAAGGAACGTAAAGTTTCCCTGCCTTCCTTTTTTCACACACTTAATCTGACAGTGGATATTTGTTTTCATGAATGTCATCCAAAGCTTTACATTAAAGTGTACATTCCATTTGTTCACACTCAAACCTACATTTAGGTAAATATGATCTTGTGGTTAGGGGCAGGTTTGGGGAGTCAGTTGGCTTGGAGACTCAAAAGACTGTAGGAGAACCACTTCTGTGGCCTGTATTCATGATACGTAACACAGGAAAAGATTTCTCTCCCATCAAGGTTGTAAATTTAAAGTTAAATTTAAGTGTGATGCCTGATTCTCAGATAGCATTGGGAACATGGAAATGAAACTGATTTATGTGGTAGCATGAAATCTTGATTTCCGCTGAAGGGTTCTTGACAAACATTAAGCTTTACCTGGGCCCACACCTGTTATCTCACCAATCCAGTGTCCAAAGAGCAGAAATGTGAAGTGTAATTGGGCTTAAGGCTCCAAATTTGGCTTCCAGTTGGCAAGTTCATTTGTATGCATTCTTCTGATATTTATAGGTTATCTTCCTCCTTCATACAGTGTACAATGCCTGGATGCAGGAACATGGAGGAGTCATTGTCAACATTACTGCTGCCGTGAGAAATGGGTTTCCTGGAATGTCGTAATACATATTTTATTTCTACATTTTCCTATATTTTTCCCATAGAAGTACTAACTGCTCCTAAATAATTCATTTTGGAAAGGTGTGCAATGGGCAGCAGTGGAGTATAGAAACACAGTAGTTAGGTCAAGAGAGAATAACAGGATCACTTGGCTGTGCGTGGAGGGATCTCATATTAATTCAGTAAAGCTTACAGGAGTAAATGGAATCTGTGGTCTTTGTCCATGTGTTTCTAAGAAACCACGAAGCAAGGCTTGCCAGCAAAGCTTTCCCTGGAAATGGTACCATAGTGGGACCGGTTGCACTGAAATGCAGCCTTTATTTGTTCTCTCTCCAAATTTCGGGCAGATTTGTAAGAACTTCTTACCTGTTGTTTTCCTCTTCTACTGTCCGTTTACAGGACTTGATGGTGTAATGAGTTATGGGAGTCGGACTGAGAGTAGAGGAGTAGGAGGAACATTTCTAGTATGCTACCGGATTTTGGCTTTGTCCTGCAGGTCGCAAAACACCTGCCTTTCCCATTTTCCTTTTTCCTCTTACTTTGTGGCCATCTTTCTTGGAGGTGGTCTCTGATGCAGAGAATTGGTTCTGTTTGCTCTGCTCCTTTCTTGGTTGGGAGAAGACTCATGGGTACAAACGCGTTACCACGTTTGTAGTTCTTTATACTGACACGAAAAATCAGCTATCTGCATGAAAATGCAGCATCTTCTCCATATCTGTGTGTGTACTATAGTTGTTCCAATTTCTTTACCCTCAAAATGGAGGTGAGCAGAAGTCTTGTAATTTGAAACTTTTCCTCCAAAAAAGTTTTAACTTGTTGAAAGAGGAAGAACGCTCAGAAAATGAACTGTTTCAGTTATTTTCAAAGCAAAAGTCGCTGTTGTCAAAATGCGGCATTTTGACAGTTTCTTAATTGAAAAAAACCCCACATTTGCTCCAAGTTGTGATGTTGCATCTCTTTGTCCTAATTCAGGGTTGAAAGTTTTCAAAATTTAAAATTTTAGCACAATATTTTCTCATTAGCTTGTTCTTGGCAGTACAAAATAAATTTTGCAATCCACAAGGTGGTGCTGAAGCAACAGTTCTTTGAGTTCCTCCACTCCGGTCAAGTCTGGCTGACTTGTCACAGCAAATAAGCTGAAGCTATATTTGAGAGTTGAACCAAGAGATTAAAAAACCTAATTCTGAGTAACAGTGGGGAAAAGTTTCCTAAATAACTATTGTGCGTGGATGTAGATGGATAGACAAAACTCCTTTCCAAATTAAAGTCCTGTTGAACTGATACTTGGTTTAGAAATGTCCTATTAAAAATGATTTGCCTTTACAAAACCACTTTTACAAGTTTGTTTGCTCACAGTGTGCCTGCAGGTTATTTATTTCTGGCCTAAACATATGAATAAATTGGATTTTCTTGTGGTTCTCATATTCCTTTCCTGGTATTTGAGAAGCTATTGTATCTATCTCCAGGAAGTCTGTTTCGCCAGGCTAAAGGAGCTAAACGCTGTTCATGTTCTGAGTCCCACAGTCCACTCTTCACCCCTGCGGTCATTCTGTCTTCATCTCTTCAAGCTGCTAATTATTTCAGACTAGTTTCCCGTAACAGCAAGGTGTTTGAGATCCCGCAGCCTGTGGTTGTCTCTGTCTCCACCTATAGTAAGTTTTGAACAATGGGATGTTGATGATGTAGAAGATCTAAACTATTTTTCAGACCACTGTCCTTCCAGGTGTTGCTTTACCTGTGCGTCCTGCCGTTCCTAGTTTTACATAGCTTGACCTTTGCCTCCGGTTGTTTTTCATTTTAGAAGCCTGCTTCAGCATCACACATGTTCATGCTTAAAACTTTCAGACCAAAAGGGATTTTAAAATCTATAGCCTGTGACTTCAATAATCTACAGCCTATAACTGTGAATTATTTGTGTAGCTGTTGCATTGGGAAGAGATAAGTCTTTCAGAAATGACAGGAAATCATAGCGCAGCTTGTTTAAACTGTGAAGCTATGGTCAAACTCACGAACTAAAAAACCTCTCCTTTTCTCTGAGACGGTCCAGCCGTAGAAAGCTACTCTGAGCAGTAATGAGGCTGAGGTAGAATTAACACTGGGCACTGTTAGCTGAGGGAACAGATGCTTCTTGTGCTTTCGTTCCTCCATAGGCATACAGGAGCTGCGAGGGCTGCAGTGAATAACCTCACCAAGACTTTAGCCTTGGAGTGGGCCCACAGCGGAGTAAGAATCAACAGCGTTGCTCCTGTAAGTCATGGCAGATGGTCTGATTAAGCTTAGCCATCGTATGTGTTCATGCTTAAAACTTTCAGACTAAAACTTTCAGACTAAAAGAAGTCTTAAAATCTATAGCCTGTAACTGTTTGTGGATTGTTTATGTATTTATGTGTTGTTTATTTATTTATAATTCCCCCATCTACATTATTCAGGTCATTTCAGAGTGCTTTGTACTGTTTGGATGACAAGCTAGAAATATGGGATAAAATTGCTTTTGCTTTCTGCTTTTACTTGGCACTCTTGGTTTGTTTTCTTTTTCTAGCTTAATGAAATGATACCTGGGAGGAGTTGGTGACGTGTCTTAACAACACCTGGACATAACATTTCTGAATGCTTTGTGTTTCAGTAATGATTACAGTATTTCTGTCTTCATAAACCTTAAACCTTTTTCTATTTGAGGTTCAGGTGTTCTGTTGGTTTCCATCTGTGTTTCCAAAATTATTTTTAAAATCTCTGAATGTGTCAGATGATGTCTTTTACTTTGTCTTCTATGTCTAGGCATAAGAAGACTGTATTTGGAATGGACCTTCTCTCAGAGAAATTACACATAAAAATATGTGTTCTGATTTTTTTCTTATCAAATATTTAGAGATAGGAAACCACTATACACCTCAGCTACAATATGCTTGGACGTTTCTGAGGAAGTAGGTAGCGTGTTAGGAGTTGTTTTAAATAACTGTATGGAAAGAGCGTGGTGCTGCAGTTACAGAGGGTATATATGAGCCCTAGCATTGACGCTTGAGACTGTGTGACCTCTTGTGCTTTATGTGATCTCCACTCTTAACCACAATTTCTTTTGCATATTTACTCCTTGAAAACAACAAAAAAGGAAAGTTTTTGACCTGCCTTAGATTTTTGACCAGCTACTTCTACATTCAGAATTTATCTCACAGTATAGTTAAGAGTCAGATTTGTTTAACTGGTCCCTAGGAAGATCTTTCTACCATCTTTGTAGGACATCTATATATCCTGTTGTGCCTCTCGTCCTAAGACATCTGGCTTTCTTTGGCAGAGCTTCATGGCAGATATGTGGTGATCATTCAGGTAGTGGCTTTTCTGTAGCCTCTGTGAAGACCGACTCAGCTGGAGACTTGCTAAGCACTAAAAGCTACTGGCTTGTTTTTCCTGTTTATTTGTTTTTTTCTGATTTATCAAGTCTTGGGGAAGTAATTAATTAAGACAGCATTATTATGTGAATATATTTTTCAGGCATGCTAATTACCTGATGAATCATACTAATTATACTTTATAGCACATGTCAAAAGAAGTCTTTGACAAGCAAACACTTGGGTGGTTTGGTTCTTTCAGAAGTATTTGCTACGTTTGTTATTCTGCTGGTAACAAAAATGCCACGTTGTAGTTACAGTAATACTTTCAATCCTTCCGGCACCTTGACGGACACACGAGGTCTGTGGTAACCCTACAAAACTGTTACTGCTTTACAGGGGCAGAGTAACATGTAGGGAATAGGTACATAGAGAGGGAAACATGCATTCTAAAAAAAAATACTTTCACATGTAAGTTACTTCCCTAGCGCCAAAAATAGTCGCTCGCATTTCACAGGTATCTGAGATGTGCTCAAAGAACTTGAGTCCCAAAGGTTCTGTCATAACTAATCTACAGAACCCTGTGTTCCCTTTGCTGTAGCCTTCATCTTCCCTCTTAACTGGGCTGTCTAATCATCAAAGCACAGTCACGTTTTTTCTATTTCTATAGCAGCTAAGCAGGGAGAGTCTGAATTCTGACAGAAATCTGTCTGCTTCCACAATTCACAATAAAATCAATCTAATGTTCCTGCGGATTACAGGAAACTGTTGTGAACTTCTTCTTGGGGCTTTGTCGTTTTCTGCTGTAAGCTAATATGAAATGGTTGTAATTTCAAAACAATCTTTGGGTTTCTTTATACTCTTCACTTTATAGTTATTGAAGTGACAGTGGAGAATTGGAGTAATCTGAATTATTGCGCTTGAATAGAGATGTGGCTAGCAGCCAAATTACCTTCTTGTATAAAGCTTACTATTCCATTAAATTTAAAAACTTGCATTCAAGTGCTGTTTAACCCCAGAAAAAAACCCCAGTAATGACAGCTTCACAATTTTACCGTGATTACAATTTAAACATATGTAAGAAAACTGAATTTTCACCCTTTTAAAATAGGGAATAGTATTTTCAGAAACTGCTGTTGCAAATTACGGAGAACAAGGCACAATGATGTGGTTAAAGAGCATACCAAAGGTTCCTGCCAAGAGGTCAGCGGTTCCCGAGGAGGTAATGTATTTCAGAACATTTGTAGTATTTCTACTTCTGTGTCTTTATTTTGAGGCCACTTCGTTATATGGAGAGCAAAAAAGACTGAATTTTGCACGGTGATGAAATATTTTAAAAGCTGTAGCAACGTGTAGCAGTGCCAAGTGGGAGACTTAACCAGGAGTCACTGTTACACTGAAAATTTAATTTAGCTGCCTCTTACAGCTGAAGTGTTTTGTAATAGACGTTAGATCCTCAAAGGGTTGACTTCCAGCAAAGAGGACCGAAAGAATGAATATTAATGTGAAAAAGCGTATCCTAAAAGCATTTAGCTCTCTTCCACCAAGAATGTGCACCTTTGATAAACTGGTCAACTTTTTTTCTTTTTTTTTGGCATCCAGTGCTGATCTTTGAGAACTCACTGGGTTTTATCTCTTATGTACTTGATATTGTGGCTGGGAAAATGGCTTTAAGAGTCAGTTTGCATTACTGAGCAGAAAACATCTTGCCTGTAAAAGGTTTTACAAGCGTCTTTGACATGAACAATTCCCAGCAGTTTAAGAAAGATTAAAATTGTGATTCTTTTGTTAGATCTCTCCTGCAGTGTGTTTCCTACTGTCTCCAGCTGCTTCTTACATAACGGGGATAACCGTGGTCGTGGATGGAGGCCAGAGTTTATATAGCCATGCCCTAGAAATACCTGGTAAGAAATGGGCTACAAGTAATGCCCTTCAAGTTCTTGAACTTGGGCAGTGGGAGGACACAAAACCAAAATGCCTTGTTTCTCAATCAACTAAGTATGTTGTTTTATCTGTTTTCCTCAGATCACGACAGATGGCCAGCCCCACCAGAAGGAAAAAATACTGAAATGCTTAAAAAGCTTCTTTCTGGCAAGTTCAAGCCAAAGCTGTAAAAGAATAAGATTTCGCCTTATCCCCAGTTGCACACTTACTGATAATCTTGCTTATTGTTCTCAGTAATATATTTTTTTTGTTCATACTTAACTACATTGAGTGCCTTGATTTTCATTAGTTTCGATTTCAAAGGCTGTAAATTTCTTCTGTTAAAACACTCACTGCCCTGAAAATGTTCTTGGGAAAGGAGGGTATAAAAGACAAATTCTCCATCTCCACAAGCATTAAGTAATGAGGAATCTCAGTCAGAAGTGAATAACAAAATAGTTATTTTAAGTGAAGAGGGCAGAGAAAGAAAGTTTTGGAATCCTTCTATTCTGGATTCATTTGGGGAGAAAGTAATTTAAATTTCTGTTATTATTAGTTGCACGAACAACCCTTGAAGTGGCTGTTAGCTCTGTGCTATTTCTGTTGAGCCATGCACTGAGTATTCAACAGTGATTTCAAAGACTTCCCAGAGTAAATATTTTTCTGAAAAGAGTTAGAAGTAAGGCATAATAACTGCCTGGAAAGCAGCTCAGTTGAAAAACACCTGGGAGTCTGGTGGACAACAGGATGACCATGAGCCAGCAATGTGCCCTTGTAGCCAAGAAGGCCAATGGCACCCTGGGGTGCATCAAGAGTGTGGCCAGCAGGTCGGGGGAGGTTGTCCTATCCCTCTGCTCTGCCCTGGTGAGGCCCCATCTGGAGTACTGTGTCCAGTTCTGGGCTCCCTGCTTCAAGAAAGATGGGGAACTGCTGGAGAGGGTACAGCAAAGGGCTACAAAGATGATTAGGGGACTAGAGTATCTCTCTTATGAAGACTGAGGGACTTTGGGACTTTCTAGCCTAGAGGGAAGGCCCCAGAAGACTGGTGGAGGATCTTATGAATGCTGATAAATATTTACCGGGTGGGTGTCAGGAGGATGGGGCCAGGCTCTTTTCAGTGGTCCCCAGTGACTGGAGAAGAGGTAGCAGGCACAAACTTGAACATAGGAAGTTCCATCTAAACATGAGGAGGAACTTCTTTACTGTGAGGGTGGCAGAGCACTGGAACGGGCTGCCCAGAGAGGTGGTAGAATCTGCATCTCTGGAAACGTCAGAACCCACCTGGACCCTGTGCAACCTGCTCTAGATGAACCTGCTCTGGCAGGGGGGTTGGACTAGATGGTCTCCAGAGGTCCCTTCCAACCCCTGCCATTCTGTAATTCTGTGCAATGGTTCAAACTAATGGGGCGTATCTTATTGTGCAAGTTTTGAATTGTTTGCAGGTATGACGACGTAACGGAGTTAAGTTGGCTGCAACTTAAATTTGGTAATAGAATAATCAGATAATAAACTCAAGCTTTAACATACAGCGATGGAGAACAGTATAGATTCACCAATTTAAGGTGTGAAATCTCAAAGCAAAAGCTGTGGTGTGTATTGCAGGGCTTTCTGCACTACGCTGCACTGTTAAAGGAGGAACTTGGGATCCTTCATTTACCCCTTAAAACACTTTCTATCCATACTGTGTTGTCTTACAACGTTAACACAGTTTTCTTTTCAGTGTCTCTAAATAGGTGTTATTTTTGTGATCGGTGCAGAGATTCCATTTAAAAAAAGAAACCTGGCAGTATGTTGCTGGCAGAGGCTGTATTTGTCGTTACTTTGTTTTTAATTCACTTCAAGGCAAGCGTTCCCATGCCTGATCACTTCAATCAAAGCATAAAAAAATAAGCGATGACTGAAATCTGCGGAATGAAGTTGCTGCTAGGGAGGCGACCTCTTTAATACTTCATTTTGGACTGAATGTACGAGTCTTTGCCAGTTGTTTGTTCTCTGCAAAGACGTTTCACTTTTGTGTCTTTCATTAAAATACAGGAACTCACATAGGTACATGGAAATTGTTGTTTTTTTCATGAAAATCTGAATGCCAGTTTTGTTGGGGAGGAGAGGTTTGAGGCAAAATGCCTTCTCCTTCTGATGTATCCTCCTTCCTTAGTGACTGAGTGGTCATTTGTGTGGTTGCGAGAAACTTGTGAAGAGATAAAATCAGCTTTTTCAAAGCTCTTGTGCAAGGTGTATTTTGGGTATTGCAAATACACAGTAAGATAATTCCTGGAAGAAAATGCACGTATTCGATAACTAACTGTAGCCCACTGCATTTAAGTGAAATTATTTAGTTTGTTAAGAGATTATTTCTACATTCTTAACATCTTTTTGTAGAAGAAGGTGAAGCATCAACACGCTTGAGACTCATGGAATTTACTTTCTCTTCGTGTTTGACTGTGAGCTTCTATGATAGTTGTGGAGTGTAGATTTGATGTGAAAGAAAGTGATTTGGTAAGATAACTTTTAGTATATCCCAAGACAGTTCTCTACAAGATTTGAGCATAAACTTGGAAATCATCATTTTATACTGTTGCAGATTTCCTCTCGAACTTTGCTGGAGTCGATATTTGTAAAGAGGGGAAGTTTGTACATAGCCATGGTGAAACGCATCACTGGGTTGAACGGAACATTAGAAAGGTGAGGGTTCTTCTGCGTGGGGGACGTGCTCAGTCTGCAATTAGTAAACTCCTCCACAAGTGAGAACTGTAACAAACCTTTCCGCCTGCACTGAATCTAAGGAGCTTTCTTCTGACCATGCCTCCTTCGACTTCCAGCAAAGCAGTGGATGTGTTAAGATCTAAGATGGTTCTCTAGAAGAGCGTGGTTGTTCCCGTGCGTGCTTTTTTTCCCTGGCAAGAAGTTGCAACAGCCAGCATTTGTGGGGTGATAATGTGCTACAGCTTAGTGCCGTGGGAGAATATACTCAAAATACTTTAGGAGTAAGCATGATGTAAGAATTCAGAAGATACACCCTCGGAAAGGGGAAACATGATTGTCATCTGCTTCTTTTGCATTTTTTTCAGTAATAATAATACTCATGTCGTCCATGTGTTGAAGCTTCCCGTGCACAATACTAAAATACTTATCCCTTTAGATTGGATATTAGGATATATATCCTTTGCTCTAATGGTTTTACAACGATCACAGCGTTTTTTTTCTTCTTGCACCAGGGTGAACGTGAAACGTTTAATTGTTAGAACAGAAGTTTTATTTTTGTCTTTGCCTCCTTGGTCCATTTTTATGCAGATGAAAATTATTTTAAAGGTTTTGCAGCGTCTCGCAAAGACGCAGTGTTGTGTCGGCTTGGCAGCGCGAACGTTTCAGGTTTCTGCTGTTAGTTCTGCAGATAATATCAGCTGTAGCAAAGCTCTTCCTACGCCAACAGCCCTTGATCAAAAGACATTGAGAGATTAAAAAAAAAAAAAAGAAGAGGGTGTGGTAACAAAAACATCCTTGACCTGTATAAAATTTGGGTATCTGAAGTTCAGAGAACAGGGCCTGATTTTATTCTATTTATTTATTTTACAAGGGAGGCGAATGCAACTGTGGGAAAAGGACTAAGGAACCTTAGGAGGAATCAAGGAGATTTCTTGACCAAACACTGAAACTTAAACATTTGCTGCAGTTGTAACAAGCAAGGGGAAGAACGTTAGAACGACAATTACATCTACTATTCTGTTAGAAATGTCTTTCATATTTACCTCTGGCTAAACTTGTGCTTGTTCTGCCCAGCCCTTACCAGATATTTGACTGATGAATAGGTGCTTATCAACAACTACTCTGCTCTGCTGTCTGGTGTCGTATCTGAATCTGTCAAAACTTTGCATTTATGAAAGCAGCGTAGTTCTCCGAAGGGGAATTTTTAGCAACTACACTCGCCTTACAGTTCATAGATACTCTTTGTGTTAGAATATCGATTATTCAGGGTATTTATTTAAAGTGCAGTTTGATTATTCAGGGGTTTTGCTTCATGTAAAAGGAAGGCTGTTGTAAAAATCTTCACTCTTTAACAGTCCTCACGTTTGCTAAAGGGAATACAGTCCGTGCAGTGTCATGCCACGGTGAGGTCCGCTGTGTGCCTTAAGATGTAAAAGAACAAATACGAGGCAAAGTTGTTACAAGATTTTTGTGGCTGTGCTTAGTCTCCGGAATAGTTGTGCAGATTATCCCGTATAATCTTTAAGAAAGCGTGCTATTTGCCAGTGTAATTTCATATCTTTCTAACCAGCATCTCCTAATTAACTTTTGCCACCTCAAATAGCAGACTTGCACTAAACGGCTGAGTAACGTAGAGATTTTGGGGAATAATCGTGTTAGTAAAGTCAACAGTGCCTGTGTTCTGATTACTGAATATGCCCGAGTCCTAAAAGTTTATGAGTTGCTTCATAAACTTCAGTGATGAGGCTGGAGCAGACAAACCTCCCAGTACTGCTGCCCAGTCTCACGTACCGGGTGCTCTTCCTGGAGAAGCAGCTCCAAGCCTCGATGGCCACCGTGTTTTTCCTGTACTTGGGGCTGTTTCAGGTATGACAGACAAGTCAATAGCTGGCTGCTCTTTACTTTGTTCTGGAGATAAATGTAAATGTCTTGGGCGGTGGGAATGCATCCTGAAATGCAAAATACGAAGTGTGATGGCAGGTTCTAGTCAGAGTAAGAAATACAGTTGCTAGGGGGAAAGATGAAGCTTCTTAGGAGTCTTCCAGCAGCGGTTTGGGACTGTCCTCCCCAGGCTGTTTGTTCTTCCTCTCTTTTGGCATCAGCCTTACGGTGACGGTGCGTTTGTATTGGGAGGAACTGGAACTACTGAGGTGCAGGCACGTGTTTCCCTCTGTGATGGGAACGCAGAGGGGCACAGCAGACAGACGGGACGGGCAGAGCTTTGAAATAATACTGTTGTTTGCTCAATCAACACACGTGAGCTGCATTTAAATTTATAAACAGAACGTTGGCCCTCCTGCTGGTGAGGAAGAACTTGATCATGTTATAACATCCTGGCATCACAAACTTTACACTGCTGCAGTTCCCAAAAGAAGCTGTTTTGACTTCCTTTATCTGCTCTGTCTCCAGCATCTTGTTCCTTTGCCAGTTAACCCCTCTTTTGATTAAAAATATATGAAATTAGTCACTTACTTAACTAGATCGTTTCTGGATGTAGTTCAAAATGCGGTAATACGGTGCCAGCTATAGTGGCACTATATAGGAGTGGTCAGGAGGCAAAGAAACTTGAGGAAGAAAAGGAGGATGATGGCATGGCCACAAAAAGGGGCTGGTTTGTTCCCATTTAAAGTGTTTAGAAGCTCTGGCTTTAGTGTTAACTGCTACAGGCACTTGATGGCCTTAAGCAATACATCTGGAAGGTGAGAACCTCTTACTGCAATGAGGTATTGATTTTGGAATCCAGGGAGAACCACGCTGCCAGGTTTCAGTCAGTTGCTCGGGTAGACTCTGCCAAGATGTGCTTACCCTGTAATTTCCACCCGTGCTCCTCCCAACTTCCATTTACTCTATAGGGCTTGTACTGAATGCATAACTAACTAATATGCTTAATTGCAACTTCTGTCCTCTATTTTTATACTTTTCTTCTCCATATCAGCAATTACACTGTTCCTATAAGCTTTGCTTTGCCCAGTAGCGTGATACATGATCTCACAATGCCTGTGGGTTTGGGCTGAGCTCAGTGGGAGACAGCACCGTAAGTGCTAGTCCCTGGTGCGGACAGATACTTTTTATCCCAAAGTGGGTATTTAGCTGTTTATCCCGCTACTGAAGATGCTCTGTTTTAGGGAGCACTGGTGCCTCTCAGGACGTACATCATCTCTGCAAAGCACTGCTGGGATGGTGCTCATCGCACAGCGAGTGCTCCAGGCTGGGCGGGCTTGGTGCAGAAATACAAAGGACCACGTGGGCAGAAGAATGTGGAATAATTTTCCCCAACCCTTGCTAGCTTCTTCTGTAGGGAAGGAACTCTGACTTCAAAACCGACTGTTCACTAACCCTTCCTCCGTCAGTGAAATCCATTTGCAAGATGCTAAAGCTGACAGACGGCCATGAACTGGCACAGGAAGGCAGGGGACGCGCTGGCTGTGTCCTCAAAGCTGTGTAAGCAGCTGTGGCTCATTGATCTGGCTTGACGGTGCAGGAGCATCACCCCAAGTCAGCGTTTTTCTTGGCTCTTTCCCTATCTTTTAGCAGGAAAGGTCACCTTTTAAACTTTCTAGTTAAAGACTCTTGGTCATTCCAATGTCTCACCAACATGACTAATAATTTTGCCAGCTGTGGACGCGAGTGTCTTAGCTTGGAGGGATGACTACGTCTCCTTCACGCTGGCTCCGGAGTTCTTACCCATCAGTGTGATTCAGAGCCTTGTGCCTTTCTCGAATAAGCTCCATCCCTTAGTCTTTCTTGAGCACAGGCCTCTTTCCATCTTTTTTAAAAAGATAACATTTGCCTTTATCATTTTCTACAGCCTGTTTTAGTGGAAGACCTCAAAACACTCAGGCTGTAGGCCTTGATGTGCAATGTTTTCGTTTCATACATGGTTCCCCCTAGAACTTTCCTTCCCCGGCTACGCACCTTAGGGCCCCATCCCACTAAAGAGCTTCCCTGCCTAATCACACCTCTAAAAACAACAAAAGTCTTAAACTTCCCTTCAGCTAGGCTTTGCTTTAGGTGACCAAAAAAAAAAGCAAAGCCCCCCCCCCAACCCTTGTTTTGGGGAGACTGCGAGGGTTTGTCCAGGATTTACAAACCTTTAATGATCTTAAATT
>JAVSBS010028927.1:0-32649 GCA_033124195.1 Coracias cyanogaster | reverse complement strand
GCTCAAAGGGGAGGTGAGCAAAGGGCAGAAAACAGATTTTGCATAAGGCTGCATTATGTATGCGAACTGCCCTGCCTGCAGCCCGGCAGAAAGCCCTGCATGAATGCTACACGTAGAGCATGCTTCCCGAAAGGTTACTGCTGTGGGGCTGCTCTGGCCATCAGCTGAGGTCAGAGGAGACATCTGAGTGGGGTGCGATTCCAAAGGGTAACGCTGGCAGCCTGGAGGGGAAACAGCTTTCCTTGGAATGGCTGTAATGCCTCCGGCCTTTGCTTCTGCCACAACATGTTCAAGGGTCCATAAGGGTCTCTGGGGGAGAACTGGAAGGTGTAGTGGTTCCTCAGCATGCTGGGCAGTGTGCTGCAGCAGTCCAGCATTGCCCCGTGGGGAGGGCAGCTGTCATGGCAGCTGGAGCAGACCTGCTCCTCCGTCCTGGCCAACCCATCCCCATGCTCCAATTAGAGACATTAGTAGGTGAAGATCATTAAGCACATCCAGAAGGAGATTCGAAACCCCTAAAGGGATGCCCAGGTTAACTGTGGAAGACCCCACAGTGATTTCTCCAAGCATAACTAGCAGACAAAGGCAGAGTCAGGAATAAAAGAAAGGTTCCAAATGTATTATTAGTTGAGGCTGAGTCTTTAAAAGAAAAATCTTAGTTAGTGATTTGTGGTTTCTTAACTATTGCTCTAGCAAGGTAAAAGGACCTTAAAAGAGCCCTAATAATTCTTATTAGAAAGAAAGCACTGGCTGCCAGCAGATCTTGAACTGCTTTACAAGCTGACAGAAGAGAAACAGTTTGGATTGACAGAGCCTTCAGTGACAGAAACAACCTGTTCCACCAGCAAAACCAGGCACAGCTCTTCAAACATACCTTAAAGGGCTTTTTCAGGATCAGTAATGTTTTTCTCAAGAAAAAAAGACATGGCCTTCTGGTCATCTGCCAGGTCACTGGCAGGCTTAAGAAGAAAAGCAGGTTTTGTTTCCCAAACCAGTGCTCTGCCCCCCATGCAGAACTGACTTCTCCATGGTTCCTTCTCTCATAGATCAAGTGCAGTTGGAAGAACTCTGTTGTGTATTAAAAAAAAAAACAAAACAAACAAAAAACAACCCCAAAAATCCAACCCAACAAAACAAACCAACCAACCAACCCGGCAGGTTGGCACCCTCTTCTCATGTCCTGGCCAGGGGGTGTCTCCTCTCACAGATTTGTGTTCAGCCTAATACCTCCACGAAGTACAAACTGTTTTGTCTCACAGCTCATCCCAGCAAGAGACCTGGTGACAGTTGCTGCTTGGTCTGAGCTTTGCAGACTATTGGCTTCTGCTGGGACAGGCTGATAGTCTGGAGGATAAGGCAGTAGCACCGGTGTCACTGCTCCCAGAGGTGCAGACGAGGTTCTGACCAGAGGGCCAGTAACCCTATCACTCCTGGTGCTGTTCTTCCCAGTGCAGCCTCCACACATACCTCCTCTGTGCCACCATAATCCTGGGTCTTTTCTGTCCCTTCAGGATTTTCAGAAGGCCAGCCCAGGCTGCGTCACAGCTGTCCGCAAAGCCTTCCAGCAGATTAAGGATCTGTGCCTGAGTGGAGGTAAGGAGAGAGAGCCGCCCTGCAGATGGCTTCCCAAGGGCCAGCAGGCAGTCCCAGCATGTGGAAGAAAGCTGATGGAGTTTCACTTCAGTTAGGTCTTTGGTTGGTTCAGCTGAATCAGTGCAAATGCCCACCTGGTCACCTCTTTCTGCTTGCACAGTTGGCTTTTGATTTAACAAACAGTTTCAGTTAGCATTAAAATTAGTAACCAACACTTAAATGAAAGCATCTTATGTGGAGGCTTGCACAAAAACACCTGCAGGTGCAAAACACCTGCTTTTTATGCTGATAAAGCCTCATGTTTCACCAGATACTTGTCCTCAGCATCCACACCATTGAGAACTGATCAGGTGAGTGTGACAACTGTGTGGCTCCGCTCACTGGACATAACTAAGAAATATTTGGAAGGCAATCTAGGTCTTGAAGCAGCTCTCACCATCTCCAGCCTTGGACAGTTAGGTGAAGCCAAGGACAGAGACTGGTGAATATCTCTGCTATGTCAGCCAAGTAGGCCAGACCAGATATCATGGGCCAATGCAGCATCTCCCGAGAGCCCTTCGTGGTGCTGGAACAGCTGTGCTGGGTTCTTGGTCTGCCTCAAGGCTTGGTTTGGTGTGTGCTGCTGCACATCAGGGGCTGTGTCTCTCTGACAGCTGCTGTCACTAGGAGCTAGGGGTCCAATACCCCATTTAGCTTTGGGTCATGGCAGGGAAAATGTTACTGTTAAATAGCCAAGGTTGTCAAGGTCTTCCCGGGGCCACACTTTCTGCAGTGGGTGGATAAGGTGGTCATATTTAAGGCTCACTCACTCTCATGTGAGTATCCAGAGGCAGGTCCCAGGCCTTGGGTTTCCAGGTAAAGACAGCCAGGCTCTCATGGGCAGCTTGTAGGGTACAATGGGGACAGGCAGGAGCTGCGACTCCAGAACGTGGAGAGTGAAAATGAAGGGAGAAGCTTTCACCAGCAGAAATGCAAAGGTATCTTGGAGGAATCTCTTCAAAGATCGATTTCCTGACTCCAGCAGACCTCTCCGCATCACAGGGATGTTTGGAGGCGTGTCTCAGGAGTCCTTTGTGAGGATTCTCACTTGGCAGTTGTTCCTGCATATGCACCCAGCTCACAAGGAACTCTTTTTAAATTTATTTTTTTCCCTGCTGGTTCTTTCAGCTCTTGCATCCCACTGGAACGTGTGTGCTGTACCCTGCACAAGAGCTTGTCTGGGCAGACTGCCCAGCAGAGCCCAGGCTGGGACTCTGCATGGTGAGGAGGAGGCAGCCAGGCAGGGCTCTGGCTCATGCCAAGCTGCTCTTCTCACTGTGCCAGCCAGGACTGGTTCTGTCTCAGTGAGCACTGAGTCCTCTGGGCTCCCCAGGGAGTGCCAGTCGCTCTGCGAGGGATGGAGCGTGGGCCGTGCAGGGCTGTGGAGGGCTCTGCCTCAACATCCACGTACGTGTAAATTTAGCTGTAATGTGTCCTTCCCACTCGAAACCTCAGCTGTGTTTTTCAGTGTCTCCTTACTCCTGAGTGAAACTAGATGCTGAAGCCCGGTATTATTTTCCTCTATTGAAGTTTGTGTCTTTCGTTTTCCTTCCTTCTGCAGCCTACAATGAAATCAGCAGCAGAATGGCCACATGCAGTAAGATATCTAGCAAGGAGGATGTTTACCAGCTTTTTGGGTTTGCTAGAAATGCCTTCACCATGATGGCCATGATGGACTACCCTTACAAAACGGATTTCATGGGTCACCTCCCTGCCAATCCAGTGAAGGTGAGTACCAGGACACGGGTGAGAGCTGTGGTTTCTGATGTGCACCCAGTGACTGGAGTGCAGAGGCTGTGCAGCCTGGGACCCTGTCAGGCAAGGACCATTGGCGATGGTGACAGGCAGTGATGGATGTTGCGGCCCTTCCACTCTGACAGTAAATCTACACACTTTAAACTTCTCTGTGACGGTGACTGCTGTATTTGGAATGCGCTGCCGTAAGGCTCCTCGAGGAGGGTTTGCTGGAGCCACCCTGCTCTTCTGCCTTTACCGCAGACACAAAGGCCTGTGACACTTGTTGACTTGAGCTTTTAAACACAAAAAACCCCTAGCTTTGTTGTAGCCCACCTCAACATGCATTCATAGATGAATTTTTCTTCATGGGTAGGGACGAAGATCTGAATATCAGGGTCCTTTGTAAGTGTTGCCCAGGAAGGTGACATACCTCAGAGTGTAATGCAGAGAACAGTCTATGCTGTGGGGGCTGGAAAACCTGTCAACTTTCAAGAGACCCAGAGATGGCAAAGGGTGGGAAAGGGGCCTGGATCTCAGGGGGTTGCAAAGACTTCTCAGACACCAGCTGCCTTTGAAAGGTCCCAGCTTTGACCCCAGATCACCAGTTGCTGCTGCAATTCTTGGTTTCTTCTGGTGGACTGTCAGCCCTGTGCTGCTGTTCTCTGCTGCACTCCAGCACATTGTGCCAACGGGGCTTTATTTGCTCTGACCTTGTGGCATTTATGGTTTTAGTCCTACCTGCAGCAGAATGCATACTGTGCAAGAGGAGATACAGGCTACACTGCACTGGGCTCGGGAGATGCTGTATCTGGCTCCATTGGGCATCCAGTTCCCTTCTAGGGTCTGTTTAACAACCTGTAAAATGGAAATAGTTATTCTATCCCACCTTGAGGAGGGCATTAAAATATTCTGATTGTAGGAGGAAGGATCTGTTGTGTATCCCTGTGGCCTCTGCACAGCTGCTTAACTTGGCAAAGAAGCTGTTTGTCCTTGCCCTCCCTCCTTGTTCCTGTGTGTTTTGATGCTAAAGGGGCCTCTGCTTAGTTCTTCTGCAGAGAAAAGACTGTTGATTATCCTGTCTGCAATTTGCCTGTAATGTGTCTCATCCAGGTTGGCTGTGAACAAGTCCTTGCCCACACAGATCCAATTCGAGGCCTGGCTGCTCTTGTTGGTGAGTTAATAGTGTCAGTTTAGTCTTTATTTAATGCTCTGCTTTCTAGAAGCACCTGTAAGCAGACCTGCTGTGTTGCTGTGCAGGTTGTGTATCGTGGAAGCTGGTATGACTCTGATCTCCTACTGGGACGTTCTGTCCGTTGGCATGTCCCATGGTGGCCTCTAGGGTCATTCTCTCACCTCCCCAAACTTATCCTCGTCAGGTTTTTCAGCCATTGCAGCCACTTAGCCTGTTGACTGTCCATGAGATGTGGATTTCCAAAGTACTTGGTTATTTTCTAGAAGTTTACCCACCTGCTTGAGCAGTCACAGGTTCAACACACGTACGTGGAAGGAAGTTTTCAGGTCAGCTTGTTGAGGACAAGGCTGTCATCACACTACCCTATGGTCTTAATCCAGTGGGAAGAGAATCTTAAATATATTGTGTATGTTTATCTCTGTGAGAGCTAATTTGTCAGCCAGCAGTGTTTGTAAGGAAATTATTAGAGATAGAATTCAAAGTTATTTTGAAGACTTCCTCATAAAACCTCTCAAGTTGTTCATTAAAAACAAATTCTACCTTGGGTATTATTCAGAAAAACAGATTCTGAATGTCAAAAATTAGTGTAAGGAATGCAGCTTAGTAGGATTGGGAACTAATTCTTTTTCTGTGGATGATGCATGTCATCAGACAGCACCAAGTCAGAAACGTACCATTTCCAATTGGTGGTAATGATGTTTGGCTGACAACTAGATCTTGGCCAACACTGTCAGATCTGCTTGGCCTATTCACATCCTACTTCTTTTCCGAGGCAGACTAGGACTCTTGTTTCTTTGTGATGAAGGAGCTGAGGGTAGATTTCTTCCTCATGCCCACAGGGGAGCCCTTTCTGCCTCTCCCTGTCTCAGCACTTGCATTCACTTGGAACAGTTTAATCACACAAGAGGCATGATCCACCAGAGCTTTAGGCAGGGGACTGGCTTTCTTCCATACCTGCCTCTCTGTGTCATACAGGAAAACGCTGTCTTCTTTCTGCATGTGCTGCAGTGACCCCCCTCCTGTGAGGTAGAGCGTGGTGCCATGCGCCGTGATGCTGAACTGGCAGCAGCTGAACGGGGACAGCGTCAGTGTTGTCCACTGATTGCTGATAGGACAATAATACTCCATCTCATTGACGTGAATCCATTCCTCCACCTGCAAAGAACCAGACCAATACTCACTCAATGTATCATGCCTTGAGTGGACATCACTGTCATGTCAGGCTCGCTTGGTTCATGATAAAGGAAACCTGTGTCTCAACATCTATCTGAATATCATGAGGCTCACAGTGCCAGATTTTCTATCTACATTTAGCAATCAGAGCCTCAAAAGAAACCAAATAAAATACTAGCATGGCGTGGCTTTACAGAATCACAGAATGGTGAGGGTTGGAAGGGACCTCTGGAGATCATCTCATCCAACCTTCCTGCTAAAGCAGGGTCACCTAGATCAGGTTGCCTAGGATCACACCCAGGCAGGTTTTGAAAGTCTGCAGAGAAAGAAACTCCACAACCTCTCTGGGCAGCCTGGTCCAGGGCTCCATCACCCTCAAAGTAAATATTTTTTGGGTTGAACTTCCTGTGTTCTATTTTGCTTCCATTGCCCCTTGTCCTGTCACTGAGCACCACTGACAAGAGTCTGGCCCCACCTTCTTGAACCCCACTCTTCAGCTATTGATCACCATTGATCAGATCCCCTCTCAACCTCCTCTTCTCTGGCTCAACAGCCCCAGGGCTCTCAGCCCTTCCTCGGCACAGAGATGCTCCAGTCCCCTCAGCATCTTTGAAGCCTCTGCTGGACTCTGTCCAGTAGTTCCTTGTCTCTTTTAAACAGGGGAGCCCAGAACTGGACACAATACTCCAGATGTGGCTTCACTAGGGCAGAGTAGAGAGGGAGGAGAACCTCCCTCAACTTGCTGGTCACCTTCTTCCTAATGCACCCCAGGAGACCATTTGCCTTCTTGGCTACAAGGGCCCACTGCTGGTTCATGGCTAACTTGTGGCCCACCAGCACTCCCAGGTGTTGCTCCTCTCTGCGGAGCTGCTTCCCAGAAGGTCACCCCTCACCTCTACTGGTGCAGGGTTTATTCCTCCCCAGGCACAGGACCTTACACTTGCCATTGTTGAACTTCATGAGGTTCCCCTCCACCCAACTCTCCAGCCTGTCCAGATCTTGTTGAATGGCAGCACAGCTCTGGTGTGTCAGCCACTTCTTCCAATTTCATATCATCAGCAAGCTGGCTGAGGGTACAATCCATCCCTTCATCCAGGTCATTGGTGAATATGTTGAACAAGACTGGAGCTGGTCTTGGAGCTTTCTTCTTGTAAAATCAGAGCGTGGTGAGCAAGGTGCTACAGGGTCCTGCTGGAACTGGTGTAGCCCAAGTCCTGCTTCTCTTCAGACTTTTAACGTATAACAGAGGAAATTATCTAAATAGGGCTCTATTGCATTGAATTGTGGACAATAACTGGGTTTGTGTCAGCTGGAGGAATTTCCTGTCAGCCTCCATGTGCAGTTTCTCTTTATAGATTTCTGTCCCTCAGTGAGCAGTTAAGTACTCTATGACACCCTCATTCCTTCAAAAGAACCATACCCATAGTAAGGTCAGGCCAGGCCTTTAGTCTTTACACTTTCCAATGGGAATTGCTGTGAATGATCTTTGAAAACTCAGTTCTCCTGGCTTCAGGGAATAGGATTCTCCTAGAGTGAGCTGATCAGTCCCTGTCAGTCCCTTCCCTGAAGGCTGGGCAGTGCTTCCCCTCCTCTTTCAGAGATGGGAAATCCACGTTTGAAGAGACTTTATTTGCATTCCCAGACCTGAGCCTGCCTTTCCTAAAATCTAGGCTAGTGTCCTCACCACAGTCCGTTCCTCTTCCCATCTGCCAGTGTCTTGCCTCAGCTCAGCTCGAACAAGGAAAATCAGGTGGTTACTGTGTTGGCTCAGGTGGGCAACCAGCTTTACACTTGGGTTCTCCTGTGCTGGCAGCCTGCGCCTCCACCTTATGCTTTCTCTATTTAAAAAAAGTGTTTTAAGCAGCCTGTGTACTCTAGCGAGCACAGTGACAGCAGAGCCACTTCTGACATGCACGATGGTAGTGGCAGGCAGGGTTCCATAAGCTTGGAGCTGTGCCAGTCCACGGAGAGATCAAAAGTGGTAAGTTAGTGGTCAACCTGTTGGAATGAACCAGTCCGAGCCTGGCAATACAGAGACCCCTTTTTGCATCAGATTTACAATTGTAGGAGCCAGTGAACTTACTCCTTTTAGTGTCCTTCCTCCAATGCAAAAGATCTTGTCTGTGACAGCAGCCATCCCATGGTCACAGCGGGTAAAAGCCATGGCACTGTTGCCAATCCAGCGTCGGAGGCGAGGGAGGTAGCTGTAAGTGTCTCGCAAGGTTTTACCCCTAGAGAAGCCCCCTGAAAGGGAAGCAGAAGTCATGACAGTCTCTCCATCATCCTCTCTGACATCTGGCAAACCTTCTGCAAACATTAGCAGAGCTGATTTTGTTTCTGTGAAATACCTAAGCAGCTCAGGTTTAAAATTTCACACCGTTCTGCAGAGCTGATGTAGTGTGAAATTTAAAACCTGAGCTTGAGTATTTTAAAGAGAAAAAAACCCTCTAGCCCCTTCCAGCCCTTTCTGTAAACAGTTTTCCACAAAAGAGTTTAGAATAAAGCACTTGGAGTATTTCAGGCACAGCCAGGAAGCGCTTTAATTAGGGAATGTGCTTCCAGCACAGGGAGTGGTGGTTCCAAAGAAAAGCTTTCAAAACTCTTTGAATTTTGAATCTCCAAAGCCAATCTGCCCCTGCTGTTGTCATTCTTGTCTCCTTATTAGGCACTGCCTTGTGTATTTCAGAGGTGCATTGTGAAAAGCTCTTTGCAGAAGGAGGGTGCTGCTGTGGGAAGGGTAAACCCCTCCAGCTGCTTTAAACTCCAGCTGAATTCCAGCCTGCAGAGTCTTTGCAAACCAGGAGGGTGGTATTTCACGTTGGCCATAAGCCCCAGCTCACCTGGGCATGGACACCTTGCCTGTGTGGAGCTTGCATTTAAATCTTGTACTGAAGTAATGCTCTTAATGTTCTTGGTTTGCTTGGGCAGGGCTGTAGGCTGCCCAGACCAGAGCTGCAGTCACCCCACTAGTTTAGAAGGAGATGGTGGCTCTAGGTGGGTGGCATCGGATACTCAAGGGGTATAGTGTTATCCAGCCTTGATCACTGCATTACGTTTGAAGCTCTGTGAGGCAATTTTGTCCTTGTTCTCAGTAGGAATCAAGACCAACAGGGGCTAAATGAGCTGCCCGTGGCACTGTGGGCCAGCAGAGACAAAGCAGGGACTTAACCTGGGCCTCAGCCATCCCCAGCTGAGCCACTGTCCGTCTGCGGTGCTGGTGCAGGAGCTCTGCTGTCGCTGGGGCACACCTTGGGGTACATGCGCTGCCTGCCCTGCCTCTGGGGCTCAGGGCATACAGTCCGTTACTGAGAAGTGCCCTTCACTGCAGCCTGCAGTTGGAGTTAACCTGGACTAGGTCAATACAGTGGTCCCAGCTGCCGCAACTGGTTTTCGAAGGAGGGAGCCTGCGGCGATGGCAGACTGGCCCAGGACTGTTAACTGCGGAGGCAGTTCCACAAACACCACGGTGCTTTCCCTCAGACAAGCCAAAGATGGTGTTTCAAGTCCAAATTAGTGGCTGCTAAAGCTGAAGATCCTACAAGAGTTTCCTAAAGTGTTGTAACTTGTGCTGCTTCATGTTAAACATCCTGCACCAGCTCCCAGAGATCCCTGTAGAGGCTGAGGATCCCTTGCAGGGCAGGAGCTGTACCGGCTCAGTTGGTTACACTTTTTCTTGTACAGATTAACAGAGCCACGCAGTAGGGTTAGCCCCGCATCTTCTGTTCCGATTAATACTAGGGTTTAATCCCATCCCCAGCACTACAGCAGCGTGCTCCTGGTTTAACTTTTCAGAGAGCAAAGCTTTGGGCTTTAGCCAGGATTGCAAGGCCAAAGGTTAACAGGGATGTGGATCGCAAGCAGATGATGTCACCTTTCATGTCTTGGAAAGAAAATAATTCCTGCCATTGAGGAGGGCAGTGAGGCGGTGCCAACACAGCGGGAAAGAGACACTGGGGCTGTGGGTGCAGGCTTAGACTGTGACATTAAGGTGCCAGTAAAAATCAGTGAAAATCTGCTGCTTTCTACTAGTTTATCACCTGAAACGTAGAGGACTCCCTTGTGGGTTGTGCCTGCGTGATCAGCAACAGGTGTGGGGAAAGGAGCTGCGAATTCCCACTTATTGTCAGCAGGCTGGTACAATTCCACGGTGCGGGTGAGGGTCCCCAGCAGTGTCCCACCACCCACGACAACGATGCGATCAGACAGCACGTCCGCATGGAAGCGTGTCCGCCTCTCCAGCATGCTGGCGACCTGGAGCCAGGAAGCGTTGCGGGGATCAAACCGAAAAACCTAGGATCGTGGCAGATGGGTGATGTTAGCAGAAGGCATGTGGCATTTCGTGTGGCTTCAAGAACTGGTCAACATTGTCCCTGGACTGAGGATGGTTTTATATTCAGACCTGAGCAGGTTTAGCTTCCAGCAGCAGCCAGCTGATAGAGCAGTATCTCCCCAGTAGAGCTGGAGGCTCAGTTGTGGCCTTTCTGCAGGTCTGGGGGGGGGTCTGGGACAGGTTGTGCTCTCAGCCTGCAGCAAGCAGGGGGTGAAACATTGGCTTAATGAAATACCTTTGTTTGAAACACCAACAAGTGGGTGTCAGCTGAACTGTTTCCATGAGATTTAAACAAGCACATTTTGCATCTCTGCTACAGTTTGAGCATGTAATAAAGAGAGCAGCTGAGCTTTGGCTGCTGGTTTGCCCCAGAAGGCAGGGATGGCTTCCTCTCCCCTCGTTCCTGGTGACATCACTGCAGGGGCACAGTACCTCTGCTAAGGCTGGGCCTCCATTTGCATCTTCTCCAGCAGTAACTACCTCCCCAGCTTGTTTTGTCAGTCTGGTTAGAAAGCCTGGGTCTCTGAGCAAGGGCAGTATCTGCAGCAGCATGTGCAGCCCAACAGCCAGAGCTCCAGCATCCTCCACTCGCTCCCACTGAGCTGCCTCCTGGGCGTGGAGGAGTCACTGACGGCAGTGGCACTGTTGAACTAAGTACAATGCTGAAATAACCCCCTGGGAGCAAGGGAAAGAAAAACATGCTGTTTTTTCTAGCAAGCTCACTGAAGCCATCTAGGAAACATAAAATCCTGCACAAGTCTCTTAACTCTCCAGACAGAAAGGGAAGGTCCTGGGAGCTAAAGCGGATTGGCCTTTGAAGGGCAAAACCAAGGCAAGAGCAGTTCTCAAGTGCTTGGCTCTAACCATGCCTCCCACACGCACACCCTGCGGCAGCACCGATGGGGCAGCGTTCGGGGGGTTGCTTGATGGACTGACATGGACCTGGCAGAACCTGCGCTGTGCAGGTTGTGTACAGATTAGGACAACAGTTTACAGTAGGAGGAAGGTGGGACCAGAGCAGGACCTGATTGCTTCCCAGAGAGTTTGGAAGCTGTATTCGCAAGGGCTTGCAATACAGAGTGCTAAGAAATACGTAGAGGTGGGAGATCTGTGGTGGGCAAAGGAATGACCCTCTCCCATTCTCACTCAGCCATTCTTCCAAGGCTAAAGGTTTCTCACGTCTTACCTCATTTGATGGCTGCTTTCCTGTGGGATCAAATTTGCACTGTCCACCAAGGATGAAGAGGAAGTCATTGATGATGGCAACACAGTGGTTGTACACTGGCACACAGAGGTCCCCAACCTTGTGCCAGCCACTGCAGCTCTGGTCTGCAGCCCACATCTCTCTGCACACACAGTTGTCAGCGGTTCTGCCCCCAGCAACAAGCAGCGTGGTAGAACCAGAGCGGAGGCTCGTGCTCTGGGTCTGCAGGACTGGCTGAGCATAGAGCTGGGAGTGGTACTTCAGAGCCTCCTGCAGGTACCTGTGGCAGCCCGGATCCAGCCTCAGAAGAGGCATTTCCTGGACCAATCTCTGCAGATCCCATAAAGGAATGAGAGGGAATCTTATGTGCCTTAAAACATTTGCTGCATCTTTCAGCCGCGTGCGGTCGTGCTGCAGCCAGCTCACAGCAGCTCTGAACAGTTCCAGCTCACTGCAGCCCTCAGTGTCAGTCCTGTCTAAAATTTCACAAAGGGTTCCTTGGTCCAGGTCTTTCAAGCACTGAGGATCCGCCAGAATCTGCTTGTAACGCTGCCCTATGTAGCACATGGCTTTCTGTCTCAGCTCTGCTGGGCCGAGTTTTTTAGCAATGTTAAGTACATCCATGCAGTTCTCGCAGTTCAGACAACCCTCTAGAAAGCAAAAGCACAGCTTGATCACCTCCCGAACTAGGAGGGTTTCTGCGGCTTTGAAGGTCTCCTCAATATTCTGTAGTGAGAGGTCTAATTTGCTGGAGTAGATGAAGTTGAGAACATTCCTCAGCCCGGCAGCACTGACAGCTTTCAGCTGGACATTATCATCTGGGCTCCCTGCTCTTGTCAAGTTTCCAACAAACAGGATCTTGCAGTAATTACTCGCTGATGCTAAAATGATCTTGTGGGCTGGAAAGCAAACTCCTTCTGCCTCCAGCGTCACGTCGCACAGTGCACTCTGCGAACGAAGGCTGCTGAGCCCTTCCATGAATTTCGCTAGGTAGGTGTCCGACACAAGCCTCGCCGTGCCGGCCTGTGCGCTGAGCAGCATCGCTCTGGAAGTCCTGTGGCCCTGGAGCAGCCCCAGGACTCTTCGCTGCACACACTCAGTGCATCTCCAGGGCAGTCTTCTGCAGCTGAACCAGTGGTTTCATGCTTCGAGGGAGCTGAGGCCGTGCTGCCCACACCACGGAGCCCTCCAGAAGGCAGCAGCTGCAGCAGCCTCTGTCTTCAACAGCCGCTGCCTGGTGCTTGAGCTGCGTGGGGCGGTTTGCAAGCAGAGCTGTTGGTGCTGGTTACTGCACAAACTCTGTGTTTGTGGGTTTTGCCTGTGGGCTGTGACACCAGCCACCGGCATAGCTGCATTCCTCCTCCTCACTATCTGGTAGCTATCCATCCACATAAAAAAGCTGCTCATTCTTGGGCAGCTCCCCAGCTATGCCTCACGGGGCCGCCTGGTCAGGTGCTCTTTCATCTGGACAAGCCTGCACATGCCGGCTTTCCCTTTTTGAACAACAGTCAAACAAAATCCTGTCTTTAATGTGACACCCTCCCCCCCCCCACCTTGGCCCTCGGACTTAATTTGATGTATTCAGACAGCAGCTACTTTCAGGGAGGGGGTGGGAAGGTCTTAGCAGTTGTGTCCCATTCAGGCTGAAGCATTCAGCTCATGTTCTGTATACGGCATATTCCTGGGTGCGCTGGGGACTGGGGCCTCCTAAGGGTGCTTTTGGCCAGTCATAGAAACACAGAATGGTTTCAGTTGGAAGTGACCTTAAAGATCGTCTAGTTCCAACCCCCGGCCATGGCAGGGACACCTGCCACTAGGCCAGGTTGCTCAAGGCCCCGTCCAACCTGGCCTTGAACACCTCCACACATCCACAACCCCCCTGGGCAACCTGTGCCAGTGTCTCGCCACCCTCAGAATGATGAAGTTCCTCCTAAATTGGCTTGTGTCAGTCGCTTGGCTTTTGGCACAAGCAGAGGCAGCACCTGGGCTCTCTTCCTCTGGATACAGCAAAGGGCCTCATGTAGCCAGGCTTGAGACCATGTGAAAGCTTTGGCACAAAGTTGGGATCATGACCTAACACTGGCACAGCCACTGCTAGCTCTGCCCCAGCCTCATACCTGCCCGGCTGGGATTGCTACCCCTCTGCGCCAGCTTGGCTGCGAGGGTGGTGCGGGAGGCAGAGGGTGAGACAGCAGAGCAGCACTGACAGGATGATGCTGTGTTCCCACCTGGCAGGTGTGTTTTACAACTCCTCCGGCTCGGCACAGTGCTATGACATATACCAGCTGTACCGGTCCTGCGCTGACCCCACAGGCTGCGGCATCGGCTCAGATGCCGAGGCCTGGGACTACCAGGTAAGGTGCTGGAGACACAAACAGGTTTCAGCTGCTGCCCTGGTTATCCCCCTGCCCCACCACAGCTTGTGTACCTCTCAGGTTTGCACCGAGATCAACCTAACTTTTGATAGCAACAACGTGACTGACATGTTCCCCGAGATGCCTTTCACAGAGGCCATGCGTGAGCGGTACTGCCGGAGCAGATGGCGCGTGAGGCCACGAGCACACTGGCTGCGGACAAACTTCTGGGGTGGAGGTGAGTTGCATTGGCCGCTCATCCCACTGCAGCACCCTGTGGTTGTCTGCCTGTCCCCTCTGCTCAGCAGCTCCGCAGGGACAGGCACAGCACACTAATGAAGGTACAGCCTCGTGCTAGCTTGAGCCAAACAGACCTTTCTGTGCCACTCTGAGACAGAAGTGGAGCTAAAAACTGCCAAGAATTTGTTTTATTTTCCTGTGTTTTCTGTTCTTGGCCATGTTCGCTGCAGTAGCCAAACACGGTTGGGTAAATGGGCAGGAAGGTCTTTCAAATGTCATCTCTCTGAATTTCAGACCTGAAAAGTGCAAGCAACATCATTTTTTCAAATGGAGACTTGGACCCGTGGGCTGGAGGAGGGGTAAGCACGTGCACTCCAGCGCATCAGGCACAGAGAGCAGCCCTTCCAGGTGATACACTGGCCCTCCCCTCCCTTTCAAGGCAGCACTAGTGGTTCATCTTTAGCCCATTTGAGCTTCTGGAAGTGGCTGTTTTATGCTGAACCATTCAGGAGCCTCAGGACATTCACAGTGGAGACACTGAATAGCATCCATGACCCAGGAAAACAGATGCAGCAGAGGTGGCTTCACTAGCACAGGCCCAGCAAAAGCCTCCTCACACAACACCTAGGGTTGGATGGTCATGGTTCTGTATCAAGCCTTGGTCTCCATGCTCTCTCCAGTCTCAGCACACTTTGTGGGACCAAGCAGTTGCTTAAGCACCAGCTCAAACCAGGGCACATTTTGGCTTAGGTTCAACAGAACTCCAGAGTGGCAGCAGAGCTCTGGTCTAAAATTGAAAACAAAAAATGAGCCAGAAGTGGAATTTGAGTTAGTTGAGCTCCTGCTTGTAATGCAGGAGTTCCTTGGTTTAGGCTGGCTTGGCAACCCCAGCTGCAAGAGGAACAGGCTGCTCAGGGTGCATGGGCCCAGAGGAGCCTGTTACTTCAAACCTCGTGGACTGGAACAGGCTGCGTGCCTTCATCCTGGGGTAGGTGTCACTGCATTGGAGACAGATGATTTGGCTTGTTAGGACCATTATCCACACACACAGTATCTGCCCAACCAACGATCCTTTCCCCAGCTGTTCCTCAGGCCTGCCTGGCTTGCCTGTCCAGTTCCGCCCTGTAACCTGGTGAGTTTGTCTCTGCTTCTTCTCCTTCCAGATCAATAGCAGCCTCAGCCCTTCGCTAATTGCATTGACCATTAAAGGAGGCGCTCATCACCTGGATCTCCGGTAAGTACTGAGCTCTCCTTTGGCTGACAAAATCCTGCTGCCCTGAGTGTTTGAGCTTAGCTGGCCACAGTCCAAAAAGCCAGGAGATACTTTACTTGGAGAGGATACCAGCCCATGGCAGCCTAACTGGAAGAGCAATCTTCTTCACCAGCACAGGGCTCTTGCAGCCTTCAGGGAAACCAGGCTCTGCAGAACTTGGCACTAAGCGCCTGTACTTCCATTAGAACATGTTCTTGCACAGGGACTGGCACAAGTGTGTGGCACCCTGTAGCATGAAGTAGTCCAGCATTTCTTGGCGTGAGCCATCAGCCTTCAGGCCTGGAGGTGAGAGAGCAGCAGCCACCCAGCACAAGGGAGAGCTCAGGGCTCTCAAGCCTGCCTCCCAACCTGGTGGATGTGACCTTGTAGCTTGTTCTCCAGGGCATAGATATGAAGTACAAAACCGATCCTCTCTGTCCTTCAGTGCCCTAGCTTGGCGCTCTCTGGGCAGGAGGCAAAGAGCTGCTGCCTGCTGACCAGCTCACACAGCTCTGCTTTCTCTAGAGGACGCAATCCAGCAGACCCCCAGTCCGTCACGGAGGTGCGCCAGCTTGAAGCGAGCATCATCAATGGCTGGGTGAAAGCTGCAGCGATGGAAAGAGCACAGAAGCAGCGCTTGGGAGCTTCGGGGGGTGGATGGCTGTGAACACATCCATCCCCACAGGCACTGGCCAGGCTGCGATGCTGCCACCAGCACAGAGACAGCAGCCTGTGCTCTTCAGGAAAGTGTGACCTCTGCTGTGGCAGCGGAAACTGGCCTTTCTAAGTGTCCCACCTGCCCCCAATCAAGCATCAGAAGAAAAGCAAAAGCCCAAATCACTGACTGAGGCGAAACCCAGTGTGTGGGTTCCATGCCCACCTGCTTGGCCTGAGAAGGCATTAAAAATGGTGGAAATAATAAAAACTTACCTGGAAGGGCCAAGAATCCTTACTGTCCTGAACAGTGCAGCTGCAGGAGGCACCTTGAGCTTGAAGGTAAATTATTTTTAGACAAAAGTGAGTATCAGGTGACTAGTGGAAAAGCAAAGGCATGGTGATTACACAGGTTCACAGGGGAACCCACTAGTGACCAGTTACACGTCAGCCTCATCCAGTGCTGCTGGGCTTGGATGGTTTTGTTTGGTTTTGGTTTTACTTGCACAAGAGATGTCCAGTTGGTGGTCTGGAGGTCTACACAAAGTAACCCGGGTGTGTTCTGCTCTCAGTCAAGAGCTGCAGATTAGTGACCAGTAAGGCACACTTCCACTTGAAATATCTTCAGATCTTTTTAAAATAAATTAGAAGTTTATTAAAGTGTGTGATATCATTTCATGGCTTGGTAGTATAACCCAAGAAGATAAAAAAGGATACTTCTCACCTTTCCAGGCAGAGTAAACTCATCTCTGCACATAAACAAGTGGTTTCTTACCTACAGGAATTACTATGCACCAATAAATACTACTGTAATTGCAAAAATACTAAATCCTGGTAATCAATTGGATGCCTCAGTTGATCCCTTTACAATGATTTTATGAGTCAGTGGAGAACCCTCCCAGGTCATCAGGGGCTTACATTAATTACTTGTACAGGCAAAGTCATGGGCCTGCTCCGGCTTCTGTTACACCACTCGGACACACACTTTGTTCAGTATTTGCACTGAACGTCCTCCCTGCCGACAGCGCGAATGGCTCTGGAGCTGCGCTGTCAGTCACTAATGTGATTTCGTAATACTCAGGTGCTGACAAAAGGGTTTTCTGCAGACAACCTGTGGTGCCTCTTCCCTGTTCTTAGGTACAAAAGGTCAGAGCTGCTGCTCCCCACACCTCCGGAGGAGTGCAGGGAAGAGCAGGAACAGATGACGTCCATTTATCAGGTATTTCAAGCATGTACAAATGAAGGACAACGTATGGAAACCCTGATTAGTCAGACTCCAGCACCCAAAGAAAAATGCTTTAAGACTGTGAAACCATATCCTCAGTAAGACCTAGATCTTCTCTGTTCATGCAATGAAAACCTCTAGACCTCTGCCCAGAGCTGTCAATGTCAGCTTGCTCATACTCTAGTCAGGTTTCAGGCTTGTTGCTGAAACCATGGCTTACACAACACTGCCACTTCCAGCCTCACCGAGGTGCCGGAGTCTCATGTTCACCCATTGTGCTCACAGAGCCCCTGACCTTCCTGAACCTAGATTTGCCGTACCCCAGCAATTCAGGACTAGCACTACATTAAATAAAGCCAACCGTGGTGGATGGCTGCAGACAGACCATTACTTCTTGCTTCCATGACCTTTCTAACAGCCTCCTCAGCTCCCAGCAAGCTCCCTGCAATTAACCCAACCCTGCAGTGCATTAAAGCAGACAAGGCCAGTACAAGGCTTTTGGAAAGTTACCTGTCACCTTTGTCCAGGGCCTTGGTTTGTGCTTTGGGTGAACACAGGCCCAGGCATCTTTTGACCTTCCAGAAGGATAAGAGTTATTTAATCCTCTTATTATGGACTGCACTGATCTGTTGTTGTCCTCTTGCAGACAGTACGTGCCCCAAACTGGGTGTGGAACTGGCAGTCAGGAGCTGCACTGCCTGTGGGGTTATTGGTAGGAGGGCACAGGAAGGGAAGTGGTCTTGAAGGGCAGGAGAAATTCACAAGACTCTGTACAACTGTTAGTTGCAAGAACCAATCCTCTCAGCATCCCTCATCACTTCCCTGTCACACTGGTACAGAGCAGGAAACAGAGTGGATTCTTGGCCTGGTATTTGGAGGAGTAAATACAACTGCACCTGAGCTGTACGTGTAATGCTGAAAATCTTGTTAAGGGAAAGCTGTGTGAAACACAGATGGGCTCACACCCATTTCTGTTTCTCCATGAAAGCCCAAGTGAACAGTACAGCTAGGGGGACTGAGGAGTGGTTGCTTTATTTTAATGAGGCAAGGCACTAAAGCTTTTGGAGAGAAAACAGGGCAGCTTTTTGTGCAAAAGGACAGAAGCACTGGCTAAAGAGATAGCCTTTCTGCAACATTCGAGTTATCAGAAGCGTCCCAGTGAAACACCAAACAGATCACAGACCCTGCAGTTAAGGCTTTGGTTCAAAGAACCACAGACTACTCAAGAGAAAACTCTTCAAAGACATGCAAAGCTTCTGTTGTGCTGGGGCCGTATGGAGTGGAATTGAGACAGGCCCTGAAGCTCAGAGACTAGTCTGACACAACATATCACGTTAAGAAAGTAAAAATAAATAAGCTATTTAAAGTGACATTTGGAAAAGAACAGGAAGCAGCAGATGAGCTTTTATCAGATTATTTGCACCATTGTGCCATTTCACATGTGATGCAGGAGTCTCAAACAAGCATTTTTTCTCAAAGGTAGAGAGAACTGAAAAATCTTAACTTTTTAATTAAAGGGCAAGGACAGTATGGCCACACTTTGCAAAGAGGTTTAGTCTCCCAAGAAGAATCAGGCAGAAAAATCAGTTGAAGCAAGAAGCTCAGCTAAAAGACCAGAGTGTGTTCAGGGAAGTGACCGTTTATTCTTCTCTCCTTCCTTTAACTCGTTATGAAATGGATTCTTACTCTCAAGCCAATCGTAAGGCAAAAAAATTCTCACACAGACTCCTCCAATCCTCACGGTAGAGCTGATTAGATTAAGACTAGAGTAAGACTTCAACAACAGTTTTTTGGTGAGCATTTATACGTGTTCCACTCTCTAAGCAACCTCTGTCTGCTCAGTGGGGCTGCCATCAAGGTGAAATGCCAAACTCTGCAAGTTTTACAATCCATAGCAAAGTCATTAATTAAGAGTTCAATACCTGCTTCAACCAAAGGCACCAGGCCAAAGCAACACGAGTCAGTAGGGCCTGGGTCGTCTCACTGAATTTATCCTTTTTTTCCCTTTTTATTTTTTAATCTCCAGATTTAAGCCTTCAGCCAAAGGTCAGCACCTCAGGAACACAAACCTGTTCCACAAACAAAAACACTGAAGGTGTTCCCTCCCACATTTCAACAGCATTTTCCTTCTTGACTGTTACGTCAAAGAAAACAAAAGTCTAAGGAGCCAATCAGTTGTGCAAAAAGGCTACTGCTACCAGATGCCACCGCACACATAAGTGAGGAACTGATTTCCAGGGTTACTGCTGGCATATGAACAGGAGGAACATTAACATTCTACACAAACTTGTCATGTCCTGCAAGTCGCAGTGTCCCTTTGATGCCAGAAAAAGGTGCACTTAAATAATTTCTAACATCTCTCCATTTCAATAAGCCATCATTGGTTCAAAATTTATAATGGAATGATAAATACTCTTTTAAAGACTTAAATAGTGGTCCCAAGGGTAACTTCTGACTCCAGCAAACAGAATTGATCAGCATAAACCAAAGATGCATCTTACTTTGCAAATCAAAGGTTACAAATATACAATACACATAGACCCCTCAGCCGCTGGAAAATTAACCATTACAGTCAGATTCCATTAGTTCCGCTCAGCGGCCCTGGACTTAGAGGGGACGGAACGTGAGAATGATCTCTTCAAGAAACAAGAACGTTTCTGAGAACTTGACTGTGAATACAGGACTGTCCAAGTAGCAACAAAACCAAAAGGAAATACTGTGGAAAGCTGATTTCCAAATTCATGGTTTAAAATCTATTTGCAGATATGAAAAGTTCCCAGTGCTCCCTTAAGACTCTTCAAAAACCCTGTGTCTGCTTTGTCTTAAAGCAACTGAAGAGATTTCATGAATCCTACTGGGACCTGGAATTGTTGTAATACATTTAGACTCTGCTTTTCATACTACTAATGAAAATACTTCCACTCAAAATACTCCTAAGAAAAAAAGAAAAATTTCTTCACAGTCCAAACAAATGATGAATGACATGAGCTTTGCTGTAAAGCTGTAAGCTTGTTCTGAGTTAACACTTTACAAAGCAGTATCATGACAGGGAGGGATGAAAGGAGGCTGATGTAGGATCATACCTCATGTGCTCACAAGCATTCCCAGTGCCCAGCCTCCGCAAGCAGCTTTCAGTCAGAATACCTGAGTCTAACTGATGCGAATAATATATAAAATGCGTGTATCATTTCATTTGCGTTTCACATTATCTCCTGCATTCCTGCAGATAAGTTAAAAAACCACAATACCTCTACAAAATTATATACCACTTTGAGCCAAACCAGCAGCAAATTCTTTCCCATCATTCATGTCAGCCACAGCTCGAACAGAATGTTCAAAGTGCTCTATAAAACTAAAGACACTGGACAACAGACAGTGGCTTTGCTGCCACTTCCTTCTGACATGACGCAACATAGCTCGGTAGTTTGGAATGAGATCAGTCTCAGCAATGCTGAGAGTTTTGCTTCTACCTGGGAGAACACTACAGTTCTTTGTTTATTCCACCTTCCACCTGAAACACTGTGCGTTCTTTCGAAGGAATGGGCTGCAACTCAGTGCTTCAGGGAGTCCAGAATAAACCAGAAACCTGGAGGCTTATTCCTTGTCTCCAGGGACAATCCTGTGCTGTAAAAGAACTTGCTGCATTCCCGATATTTAATGAGCATTTAGTAAGACTGACATAAGTGGGTTCTGGTTCACCAGAGCCCTGGGAATGCCATGGCCTACACTCTCTGAACCTCCTCCTCAACACCAGGAAAACCAGCTTAGTATGGCACAGCTTGTCCATCCCAGAACCAGGGATTAGATTTAAGACTGACATGACTTCTCCAAACCAGGGATGCTTTCCCAAAGTTTTTGTTTGTAACCAAAAAAAAGGTGCAATATAGCATTTCTCCTCAAACCCTGAAAAGTAAAGTGACTTGAAGATAAAAATGCCACCATTGGAAGGTCTACTGGGACCCAGTCTATGCTGGCACCCAGATAGGGAGTGGATGAGCTTCTGTGTTAAACACGTATTTGTCAAGGTTGATTAAGTCTATGTCGTCTGAAAACAGCAGAAACATGTACTTGAGTGTTTCCCCAAGGAAGAAGCTCTCCATCTTGTCTCGTGGCTCTGGATTAGTGGGGTTCTGGACATTGTTAATGGAGGTATAACCACCTGTAGGAACCTGTGCCAAAAAAAAAAAAAGCAAGAATTTTTGTATATTTCAATAATCTAAAAAAAATTATTTTCATGTCTTAACATCCAGAGGCACTTGGAGAAAATAAGTGCTAAGAAACAGATCAGCATGTTTTTCAGTTCATACTTGTTCTCGTTTACATGTAAAACTCAAGTTATGAAAAAAATTCACTGCATTTTAGAAGAAACCAGGAGGATAAAATGAAGCAAAATGTCCATTAATGCTTAATTTAAAGAGGTATCACAAAGAGCATCCCCTTGAAGTTCCTGAACAAATGTACAGAAAGTAATGAATGCAATTTCTACCTAAGAGTTGGTCAAAGCACCAATCTCTCTTGGAACAGACCATGGATATTTAATAACTGCTGGCATCTAGTCCACACTTCTGCAGCGCATCAGAGTGATCTCTCCATGATCACTGTGGTCAGGGCAAACACAAAAACTCCTCAATGAAAGCATTAATGCCATTTTGTGGCAATTTTCTTTTTTCTTTCCCAACTTCAACCAAAATGTTCTTTTAACCCAGCCAGGTCATTCTTGGCTTCCGAATTCTAAAAGAGCTCGCAGCAGAGATTCTAACAGCTTCCAAGAAGACATAGAGACACTGGTAGTCTGCACACAGCTTCTGCATTTTACTTTTTCATTGATGTAATATAAGTTCTTCCCCTGAATGTACCAAGGAGCATATCTCAGACTAAAAGGCACTGCATGAACTGGATTTTTCTGTGATCTTACAAATTTTCTTACAGGTATTTGCTGACTTTTGAAAGACAGCAGGTTTCCAAAGCTCTTGTTAGAGAGCAAGTGAGCAAATGTGGTCCTGACAGAACAAGGTCATTATAAGCCGACCTTACCCGTGTGTATTTGTTGAAGTTCTGCAAGATTTCCCAGCCCCAGTCTTGGTATTTCTTATCACCAGTGAATCTGTACATATAAAAAAGGCTTTCCACAGTTTCTGGTCGCAGTAAGTTGTGCCTGTCTGCAGGCTGCAAGAGGAAAAAAAAAAAAGGCAAGAATAGTTCAGACAGGAAATTTCCTCAAGGACACATGCAGGAAGAAAAATAGCGATTCCCATCTCCACCTACTCCAAAGCATTTATTATGCATAACTCAGCTTCTGAACACACTACAGGGAGGGGTAATAAAAAACAAAGGCTGGGGTACACCTAGAAAGCAAGGCAGCTGAAGAATGAGCTGCTCCATAACAGAGCACATCACCAATGCCCAGCGGAAGAGAGATACAGAAGAATAATCAAATTACAGCTTAGGTCAAATATCTGCTCACCTTGATTTCCACATCTTTGTGGCCCTTTTGTGCATGAAGGTTGAAGTGTACGATCTCCGGACTCAGCCCTGTCTCTACTTGAGCATACATCTGGTAACAGGTTTCTATAAGAGCTTCAGCCAATTTCATATGATCAGCAGTCAATCCATTGTGAGCTCCCAGTGCCAGAGTTCCAGGCAAAAAGCAAACCAAGTGATCCTGCAAGACAAGACAAGTCTTACTGGGGAAAAAAAAATTACACAACAAAAAGCAATTAATATATGTGTGTGCATGCCTCTGTCCCTATGTGTGTGTCTTTTTTTCTTTCTTCTTCAAAACACATTTCAGGTACCAAGAACCAGAGGGTAATATTTAATAATCTGATATAACATGGCATGAAGCCGGCAGCATTATCACAGAGATATCACTCATGCGGAAAATGTGCATAACTGTGGTTTTATGTTAAGTTTCTGGAGACAAAATGGTCTCAGGTCAGGGCAAGGGGGAAAAGAGCGCCTTTGGGTTTACCACAAGTATACATTTCATACCAGCTCATGAAGGGAGGCAGGCAGAATCACCTGAAGATTTCTCAATAGAGACATTGAGAGAGACGATATAAGGGGCAAATTGATCATCTGAATTGAATTTTGAACTTAAAATGGAACAAAGCTGAGAGTCAAGCCACAGAAAACAAACCTCTGGAGAAGGGGAAGGGCTCGGCTGAAGATTTTCCTCATTCAGAAATAATCAGCATTAGTGTAAGAGCAACAGCATTGGCAGAGATCAGTAGATCCACTGATACAGTTTTAAGCATACTTCTGCCTGAACTCTTGAGTCTTTCTTGCAACATTGTAATTTGGGGTAATAAAAAGCTATTACCCCTCATGTCTATAGAACACTTCACATCTACAGGGTATGTATGGAAGAGGGGCCCCTGAGGATGACCATGTGAAGAGCATTCCCACTTGTTTTTCCAAGACAAAGCATCAGCAATGAAAGGCCTGCAGGGGCATTTCTTTCTTAGCCTTGTTAGAGCAACAACTTGATCAAAGGACAAGGCAGGGAGGGTTATTACTTTAGGAGCTATGCAACACTTACAAACAAGGTGAGTTAACTTTCCAAGAAAGTTCAGTCATCAGTGAGTTTAAAAACACATCAGAAAACAGACTGTATAAAATGCCCAAACCTCATCCCCACCCAAATTCAATTCACAATACAAGACTGATTGTCTCCTTCAGGGGCTAATCTACCGCTGATGTTCTAACTGTAAGAATCACAGACTGATGTCACATATGGAATTTCAAGTCATTCTTACCATTCAGAATGAAAGCTCTGGTCTCATCACCCTCAAACATAGTAAGAACTCTCTGGTGCATGAGCAGCACCTGTATAGACCTTGAAAAGTTCTGTCCAGTCCTAAAGGAAATCATTGAGGGTGGTGAAGGTCAACACAGGCAGAGGAGATGAACATCCCTCATTTTTCCAGCTGGCCAGGATAAGATACCTGCCAAGCCTTGCACTCAGTAATTGATTAAATACCAAAAATCCAACTCCCTGCGCACCAACATGTGCACAAACTTAAGCCAAATCTATCTGTCTGAATTAAATTCTGTCCTATCTTTGGATGGGGGAGCCCTCTCTACCCAAAATCCAGACCCTGGTCTTGCTCACAGCAGGTCTGGAGAGGCTTTGGGAAATTCAGATGTGAGAAGCACATGGTGAAAACCAGAACTGAACATCCCAGAAACAGTACATCAAGAAACTAAACAAGTCAAAGAATTCACTAGAGCTCACTTTAGCCGTTGACGAGTACACATAAGGCTACACACCACTCGTCTTAAAATCCACACATGTATACAAGAACTGCATGAGATCTTTAACTGAAAGATGTTAAAATGCATTTTAAAGAGTAGGGATACACAGATTAAGAACAGGGAGTTAAGACCAATCAATGTTCCCTACAGCAAACAGCATACTGTCACCCTACATGTAGGAAAAGAAATGTCGTGAATGGACAGACCCCTCCAAAATTATCAGATCTGTTTTACCCAATAACATATTAGATCATCTGCTTCTTCTGAAGCTAAACCTGAAAAGCCAAGCGTGCAAGTATCCACATGTTTTTGAAAATAAGTAATACATTAAATAGCCACTGCCTCAACAATTTCAGACACTGTAATTTTATGACCAAAACAGAAAAAAAGAGAAGGAAAACCTGACTCCAGCACCAGAATGTTCAGTCTTACAGGAACATAACTGGATTTACTAGAGTAACTCAAAAGGAAGGCCCCTAGTTTCCACAGGTGACTCATATCTACAAACCAGTTCCTCAGTATTGCCATCACGCTGGATATAGTCTTGGCTTTTTCTTTTTTTTTGATTTGGGCTTTTCTCTTTGAGGGGGAAAGGAGGAAAGACAGCATGGAAGCTTTGCATTTGCCTGCCCATATGCTGACTTTTTTTTTTTTTCCCCTTTTTGCTGGTGGTGGTTCTGTTTTCTTTTGTTGTTGTTCTTTTAAATGAAGTTGTACTTCTTACCATCTTGGCACTGAAATGGCCATGAGCAAGCTCTCCTACAAAAGTAAGCTTCTTGGGTTGTGATCTCTGGAGAAGGTGCTTTTTCACTCCTTCTATGGCTCTCATATAGTCTTCCAACAGTCTGTGAATGAAAATCATTCCCAGTTGGCTCACAAACGCAGTCAGAACACATTTAATCACAGGTGACGTTCAGCACAATTCTTTTGGAGACTTATTGCATGACCAAAAAAAACCCTCAAAGGTACCATCTTTGATGAGTTAGTTATCATTACCAGGTAGCACGACTCAGTTTACTTTTCAAGTAAACCCTAAATTTAAGTATTAAAGAAAACACACTCCCAACTCCGTTTCTTCGCAGTAACCAGATTTTATTTCAGGAATCCTTAGAAGTACAGTAATTGAAATAGCAGAAAATCTAGGCTGGTAAGGACCTCTTGGAGTTCTCTACTTCAGCCCTCTACTCTGAAGCAGATTCAATTAAATCAGGTTGCCTGCAGGCTCATCTGAGCAGTTTTTCAAGGCCAGGTTGGATGAGACCTTGAGCAACCTGGTCTAGTGGGAGGGGTCTCTGCCATGGCAGGGGGGTTGGAACGAGATGATCTTTAACATCCCTTTCAACCCGAACCATTCTATGATTCTATTCTATGATTCAGTAGCTCCATCCAAAGATGTTGCAGCATTCCCACCTAAAGATGAAGATTGAAGGCCTTTGAGCAGTGTTTTCCAATGTTTGACCACTCTCATTGTTTCACAGTACTTAATTGGAATTTCCTTTGTTTCAAAGTACTTTGATGTAGAAAAAAAGCCAGCTGGGTAATTCCACTTTGTGGCTCACAAAATGCCATTTTTCGTGGTCACAAAGACTTCTGCATTTACATGAGGTATTGCTTGGTGAAAGCAGTGATGCAAACTCTCTTTGTAGCACTTGCTCTGCTACAAGGAAATGCCCAACAGAGGCACCTTGTCACTCTGTATGCATTAAACACCTCGACATGACCAACTCCAACATAATTAGCTTATAAGCAGGCAAAAACTGCTCAGATTTTTTGTCTTGTTTTGGAGGAAACCTCCTTTTCCAACATCTCTAATTCCTGCGCTCCTTGCAAACATTCTCTCCCATCTATCCAGTGCAGATAAATATAAGACACCTAAAGCAAAGTTCGCACAAACATCAAACTTCAGTCTCATTTCTAAGACAAGTTATTGCTTGTGGATTAAATCACCCACCTCAACAATCTCACAGGATTCACCTTTCACTAACAAACCTAGGGAAAACGCAAACACTGCTGGTGAAGTATTGCCAGTATTTCAGAAATGTCTCATTACGCTCCATATCTACCACAAAGAATTCATTCTCTTCTGTCTCTAACACTCCTCACATCTGATGTGCTGAGGAAGAAAGGCTTTCTGCGGAGAAGTTCTGAGGCCAAGTCTAACTGTCATGCTGTTTTTCCACCAAGTTACCACAGGTCCCTCTTGCTTAGCTTGCTTTTAAAAACAGTGAGATTTTCAGTCAACTGTTGAGCACATATATTGTTTTTCTTTAAGCAGCAAACTAGGAAAATTTACGGCTTGCATAATTCTCACATCGATATAAGGAATGGAAAGAACTTACTCATTTTCTTTTTTCCCACCCTGAATCCACTGCTTGAGCAAATACTCATAGTAGCTGTCGGCTCTGGCTCCCAGAGTGTAGACACCCAAGTGGGTGAACTGCCCGCTGTTGGTGTTTATGAACATAGGCACTAGTCCATCATTTTTCCCTGAGAGGGTGTGAACATGCTTCATCACCTCATCTACAGCTTTCTAAAGAAAGAAAATAGCAAATACAAATTACAGGTATAAATGACACACAAAACTGTGTCTAGTAACTTCAGGCTGGTAACCATGCTAAAGCCATTCCGAACTTAACCGTGCTATAACCATTCATAACTGTGCTTCCTCAAATGACCATCAGACACATCAAGTTCAGCTCCTGCAATATATTAAATACAGGATTTCAAACTTTCTGACTCTCCAAATATGATGTTCTGGGTACATTTAAGTACTCTGAAATAATTGCAACTATTTCCTTCTACTCTGCCCTGGTGAGGCCTCATCTGGTGTACTGTGTCCAGTTCCGGGCTGCCCAGTTCAGGAGAGACAAGGAACTACTGGAAAAGTCCAGCACAGAGCCACCAAGATGATTAGGGGATTGGCGCATCTACCATACAAGGAAAGGCTGAGAGCCCTGGGGTTGTTTAGCCTGGAGAAAAAGGAGGCTGAGAGGGGATCTGGTCACCGCTTATCAATATTTAAGGGGTGGGTGTCAGGAGGATGGGGCCAGACTCTTCTCAGTGATGCCCACTGACAGGACAAGGGGCAATGGCCTCCTGATAAACAGGAGTTCAACCTAAACATATGGAAATACTTCTTTACTGCGAGGGTTACAGAGCACTGGAACAGGCTGCCCAGAGAGGCTGTGGAGTCTCCATCTCTGGAGAGATTCAAAACCCATCTGGATGTGTTCCAGTGTGATTTTCTCTAGGTGATCCTGCTCTAGCAGGGGGGCTGGACTAGATGACCTCCAGAGGTTCCTTCCAACCCCTACCACTCTGTGATTCTGTGATTCAAGTTAGTCCACTCAAAAGCCAGTACTATGGCATGGGAATACGATCTGACTTAGTCCCATTTGCAAAGTAGAAGTCCAGCTAAAATAACAACTGCATGAATCATCCAAGAGCTAACACTTTCTTAAACAACCGCACTCTTCCAAACCTGAGCTCTGGATGCAGTTTAAAACAATAAATCAGTATCACCAACCTAGAAGAAGAGTGGAAAATATTCTTTTTTCTGGCATTATTTTTATTTCAACTAACTCCTCCTTATACTGTGACCTGCTGTCTGACCCTTATCTAGCAAATCACATTTTATTTCCTTGGATGGCAACACCAGGATTTTGTTCTTTGCATTGTGTTAAGGGCAATGGCATCAAGAAACCGCACACAGAATTCTAACAGAAGTTAGAAAGGCACAGCTGCACAGTTCCCTGTTTAGCTTCATACTTCTTCAAAATCTGACAACCTAGTGTCAAACAAAAATGTCAATGATAAACTGGGGAGGTTAGGGGAGCGTGAGGGTGGTGGTTGTTTTGATTTTACTGTTTTTGTTGGTGGTTATTTGTTTGTTTTAGATCAAAAGCTGTTTCTGAGCAAGATTAAAATTATTCACCTCCACTACTACTTTTTGGTATTTAAGAAAATAATCAGAATTACTTTTTCTTCCCTCATCTAGAGTTTCACAACTCATTTAACATCACTTAGAGACAACAGAGACCACATGTATTGCTGAAGAGTCAGGGGTGGAGCTGCAGAGAGGTGGAAAAAGAGAAAAACAACTAATTCTTCCATACCTGGAATTTCTCATCTCCCGTGAGACGGGAGAGCTCCCTGAACTCTAGCTGAATACTGGTCACCTCTGCCACAGTGCTGTCAGATGTCCAGCGAGGCGGATGTGCAGTGCCCCGGCCGATGTTGACATCGGAATACGGTATCTTTGAGGGGGTCTTGAACGCTGGCATAAGCCTGTTCCCAATGTCTTTCTAAAGAAAACCCAAGAGCACAGGACAAAACAACAAACGAAAAAAAAAATAAGTATACACACATACACCTCCCTTTAGATTTCCTTTCAGCAAGCAGACAGAAAAAAAGATTAGTGGCTTGGTTTTAAATAGTGCAAGAAAGCCAAGAATTAAAAGGGTCATGGATTTATTCACAATAATGACTACAGAGCTTCCCACCTGCTCCCAGTACTGAATGCCTCACTAGTGTCTGCAGCCCCTACGCACCCTGACATAATCCTGAAGTTAGGACTGCATCGAGCTGATCTAAAGAGGTGGCTGATGCCATTAAGACACAGAGAAATGGTGACAAAAGGCAATACTACTCTCAGCCAACCATTTCTTTCCTCTTTTGTTTCACAAACTTTATCATGGTCAGATCTTCATCAACAGAAGAGCAGATACAGAAAAATTCCCAAACATAGCAATGCTCTGAAGTTATCCAGAGAGAAAAAAGAAGTGTAAGCATAAAAGATTAATGGCAAATTCCTTTCCCAACACTGTATATAAAAAACTGTTGAAAAACAGTAACATTTAACACACTGATTAATCTTCCTTCAACTTTGTCCAGTATGGAATACTTAATGCAGGTCATTTGTAAGGCTAATCACTCACAGCTTTTTCCAGGAAGAGGCTGTCTCCGGAGAGATGGTAGGTGCTCAGCAAGCCCCCCAGGATACGAATAGTGCTCTCAAAAAGGTTCACATCCACATTTTTATCAAAGACTAAATCATTTGCTACCCATTTTCTTGCTTCTTCAAACTCTGCAAAGTATAAAATGTAGTTCAGTTTAAAACTTCTGGCACATTCCAACACCTTGACTGGAGACATTAGGACTCCATAGATCCATGACAGTTACTTATGTCTGTCTACAGATAAATTTAGGTGGAAAACTAAAGTGAAGAGCACATACTGGGAGACTAATATTGGCTTCATTCTTCTTCAGCATACACCCCAGATGCGTACAGACAGAAATACCCAGCAAAATAAAAAGTTCCTTATAATCTTAAGAAAGAAAAAAAAAAAAAAAAGAAATTAAGGAATTCTTTGTTAAAATAGTCCAGAAATTGAGATTGAGATCTTAAGTCCATTTATTTGACTTGTCAGGCAATTAGTTCAGAAAGCCATTGTGGAAATGTAACTATTTAATTTTTTTTTATACCAAAGCTACCAAGATAACAATATTTTCAGTTAACAGTTTTTAATGGCCACTAATGCCTTTAGTCTAGACTTAGTTTAGATTCAACGGTCAGCTCAGCAGCAGCATCACTCAATGATTGTCTTTGCACAGGGTCTAATCCACTAACTCCATGGTGCGTGTGAGGTAGCTCAGCCTTCACAGCTAGAGGCATGAGCTACCTCAAACTATCTTCTAGAAGCTCCTGCATGTGAGCAGGGGTGGAACAACCACCAGTTTCCCAGAAGAGGAACGTAATCCACAGGAGATTAACTCTAAAGACAAAGGATGTCTCTGCATCCCCACGAGAGAAAACGTCTTCTATGTTGGGTAAATACAGGGTGTGGGGTAGACTGAGAACCAGAGACATCTCACTGTCAGATGTTGGCACTATCTGGCAGTAGGATAGGAAAGGTAAGGTCTGTTAGCATTCATCAGCCTATACATAAGACTGGTGACCTCCAACAGAACCTTCATTTATATAGCATTTGTTATTCAGAAGATACCCCAGGGGCACACTAAGGCAATCAGCAAAAGAACTGCTGTAAAACATGAAAAAGCCTTCACAAAGAACACACTTTCAACACATCTAAATTACTAGTAATTTATTTTAAAACCTCTACGCAATTCACTATTTTTTATGAAAGAAAAAAAGCAACACAGTGTCTACTTGATGAAAATTCAAGCTAGGCTGCTCAGTCCTAGGGCTGCAAGCACATGATATGGAGTTTTCCTTTGATTTAATATTTTACACAAATTTCAAAGGTAGAAGACAACCTTGAAAGACTAATTGTTTATTGTCCCCTTACCAGCAGCTCTGTTCTTTCTATTGCATGATTGATAGAAGTTCACAAAGGTGGCTCTCTACCAAGGTCAAACCGATACCGTTCCACGAGTTTTTAAATACCACTAAAAAAACCACACACCACAAAAACCTCTAAACCAATCCACCAACAAAAACCAAACAACAAGAAAACCTCTTAGATGCTATTAAGCAAGTCTTTTTGCAACAGAATGGCAGGATTTTTTGCTAAGTTTTAAAAATCTGTTTCAAAGTTTTCTAATAGTCGCTTCCCAAGCAACTGTGAAAAAGTGCAGAGAGCAGAGCTGTTCAGGACGGAGGTACTGGACACTCCCTGCCCCACCCACTGATTCCTCACAGAAACAACCTTCTTTAATCCAGACTTAGGAGCTTCCATGCTAACTCCCTGAGACTGATGGGAAAAAATCCAACAGCGGCTGTATAATGGCACAAAAAGCACTAGGGTTTTAGGACATACAAAACTCAAGAGGCTTATCAATACATTCCTCAGTTTCCAACTGATACATCCATTTTTACATGTAAGAGAAGAATATTTTTTTTCTGGCTCAAAATTCTATTCCAAGAACAATGGTGTCCTTTAGTATAGTTGGGTTGCTTTTTTTTTTTTTTAATATTTAGTTTTCATAGAACCATTAAGGTTGGAAAAAACCTCTCAGATCATCAAGTCCAACCGTCATCCCAACACGACCACTAGACCATGTCCTGAAGTGCCACGTCTACATGTTTTTTGAACCTCTCCAGGGATGGGGAATCCACCACTGCCCTGGCCAGCCTGTTCCAATGCCCAACCACTCTTTCAGTAAAAGAAATTTTTCCCAATATCACATCTAAACCTCCTCTGGCACAACTTAAGGCCGTTTCCTCTTGTCCTATCACTACTTACTTGGGAGAAGACCAACACCTACCTCTCTACAACCTCCTTTCAGGGAGTTGTAGAGAGCAATGACATCTCTCCTCAGCCTCCTCTTCTCTAGACTAAACAGTCCCAGTTCCCTCAGCTGCTCCTCAGAAGACATATTCTTCAGATCCCTCAGCAGCTTGGCTGCCCTTCACTGGACCCGCTCCAGCACCTCAATGTCTCTCTCACACTGCAGCACCCAGAATTTATAGATATAGTTTACATATACATGTATTTACTCTCAGGAAAACCAAACTTATTGCCCACACATAATGAATGTTCCCCTCAAAAGAACTCTGAGCATGTACTGCCCAAATGGAAACCAAGGAAATTATTTTAGAGATAAAAAACAGAGGATAAAAATTACCTTCTTTCAAGCCTAAAATCCACATGGTATCCAAGGCATCAATCAAGGTAAGCCCAAGTCCAAACCACTCACTGTAGGACTTGGACAAAGGCTTCAGCTCATCATGACCCCATGCAAAATCCTTGTATCCTTTCCACGCATGATGGAAGGCTTCTATCACAGCCAACTGACGGTCATTTATGGGCACTGCAAAAGGAAAACAGCACCTTGCTCAAGATGTCTGCAGGGGCCTCATGCAGCTATACCAACACCACTGTCCTGCATTCCACCCAAAATCAACCTTCTCCCCAACTAAGTGATCAGTGTAATGGAAAAACCATCCTCAGATTATTCTTTTCAGCACAGTCTTTCCTCTGTGGAATAACCAGCCAGTGTTGCTGGCCAGGAATTCAGCCAGATGGAAACAGAGATGTACCCCTGGCAAAAAAAAAAAAAAAAAAAAAAAAGGCATTTATGCAAATAAAACATTAAAATAATCATGTGCATCCTTGTTAGATGAGTACCACTAAAGCTCAAAGACTTGAAAGTCAGGAAGTACCAGAATTAAGACTGCTTAAATCAGCGGTAATTCACTGCTGAATACATATGGTTAAAATACAGCTCTCGGCACATCTACCACTGACCATTTTTAGTTCACTTTCTCTGTCTTATCCATTGGTTTCTGCTAAATTTCGAATTAGTTATACAACATTATTTCTCTTTACATTTTCATTTGATATAAAAAGGAAGAAAATTCACATTTTCTGTCTTCAGTGTTGTGGTGGTTTAGTAAGACGGCAGCGGGACTCTGCAGTAGCCGCCCTCGTGGTCGG
>JAVSBS010028926.1:0-34822 GCA_033124195.1 Coracias cyanogaster | reverse complement strand
CTCTGGAAACAAAAAAGTGAATATCAAAAAGCTCCTATTCAAATACTGGCATGAAATTCTTTGCGGTTAATTTCTTGTCTTGAGAGGAGCGTGGAAAAGAAGAACTGCCAATCTCCCCCAGTTAGGTTTTAGGAAGTAACTGAGCACTTGAACTTGCGCAGCACTTCACATTTTCTCAGTCCTTTATAAACACTGGCTAGCACCAACCACCACCACAAGAGCTTCCTAGCATAGTTTATATACAAAACCATGGGACCAGTAAAACAAATACAGATTGATACTTTTAGAAATAAATAAATAAGCTTATTGGCCATTGGAAGCATACTGTGTTTTACAACAAAATCTCTAAGTTTAGCTTTTAGCTCAAGTGCAGGCTGTAACAGAACCTGTGTAAAAATAATCTGTATAAATACACAAGGAGAAATGACACACACAGACTCAAACACACCATACACACTGTCTGCGAAATGCACTAGATGTATATGTCATTTAAAATGAAACTGCATGGATGCAGCATTTCAAGAAGGCTTAAAAAATTAAAAGGAACAAGATCATTACATAACTGCATTACAATGTATATAAAATGATTAAACACAGGTTATGTTCTTTGACATTATTTATAATGTAATGATCTATGCAGCATCAATTGGAAAAAAAAAATTGCCAGGCTTAATCCTGATTTAACCTCACCCTTAATTATTAAAAATAGTTAAGCACTTACCATAATGTGATTGAAATGCCTGTGGTTTTACGACCTGATTACAGTGGTTACACATCACCAAATAGAAATCATCATGAGCCGGGCAAAGACCAAATATTGGCATATCTAAAAACAAAAAGACAAAATGGCATCTCTCAGCTGCTGACAATTATTGGAAAACAGTTTAATTACAGAGCCATGACACTAGTGTTGAATTATAATTTTTATACATTTGTATCAAATTTGAAAATGAGAAAAAAGCATATAATGCAATAGATAATTTTGTGCTGGAGTATTACAAAAGCAAAAATCTTCCTACAAAGATAGATGTAAAATGAGCGATTACTTGTAGAAAACATCTATTAGAAAACTGATTTAGGACTGATTATCTTACACCAGATGCAAGAATGTAATAAAAAAAGACTGACTTCAAATGACAAACATAACATATGAGGGAATGTTTTATGTATTCTGAAAGGAGTTTGGATTTTATTCCAATTTCATTAAATAATGAACTTTATTTTCTATTTATTTTTTTTAAACACACAGTCATTTACCAGGCAGTATTACATGCCTAATGGTTTTATTTGTTTAACAGTGCATTATAGTCCAGCCATCTGCTGCCAGAGATCTGTGTAACAGCTACATGAGAGAGAAAGAGAGATAACAGTATGTCAGAGCATGTGTGGATTTCAGAGATAACACACATACTTGCAGACTTTTACTAAGAAAATTAGTTTCTACATTTTTTTTTTTTTTTTTAAGAATACAGTTACTTAAGAATACAGTTTAACAGTTAAAACTGCATTCAGAGACTACTGGAGCATTAAATACAACATTCACTACACAAAAGTATATTCCATTTATATAATTAAAAATTAGAAGACAAAAAATAAGAAACTGTAAACATAATAGTATAAATTCATTATTGCCAAACGTGTGGCTAAGGGATCTTAACACTATTTAAATGTTTAAAACTGATATAACAAAACTTATTTCCTTAAAAAAACCACTCAAGTAATAGATTTATCTTAACAGCAACCTAGAAATTAAGTGAAACTTATTTACCTCTGTGCTAGAGCTGACCCCAGAGTTTTGTTATCAAGCTACTAATTTCTTTACGTGTATTTTCAACAACATCAATATTCCTGTTCATTAATGAAACACCAATTATTAAATAAATTGATTGTGTCGTACTTTGAGAGTGGACGTGCCAGGTAACACCGGCAGAAGGACGCTGTCAGCCCTGCAGAGCCCAGAGACTCCACTTTGGTCCTTGCAGACAAAAGAACATAACCACATGGAATGGCTTCCAGAATTAAGGGTCCCCTCTGTAGTATGTATCTTCATCATAAACATTCAATTGCTTTTCTTTAAAAGATAAGGTCTATCCCAGGTTTTCCACTTCCATCAGTGCCACATTAGAACCAAGCATGATACCTGCAATAACAGCTGTAACTGGATTTTGCAGTTGGACGCAACTACAATGACCACGGACACCTGACATGGCTGTGATAGATCAGAGCCACACTTAATCTAAGTCACAGGCACCTTTTTATGACTGAGGTTACATTAAATAGTAAAAAATCTGATTTTGCACTTCAATAAATAGCGACTCTTATTTATTTACACAATATATATTTTTAAAAGTGTCAAAACCCTAGGCACACCTAATTTACTGCAAACTAGGCAAAACTAGTAAATATATGCTGGTGGAAATATCAGATAGGAATAAAGTTGTAGTTTTCAATATCTACTTTTTGCAATGTAATTTTAAGAGAGGTGAAGGATAAAAAAAAAAAAATATATATATAAACGTAAACGTCATTGCTAATATTTCATGCAGGAGCTCTTTGGGTATGCCTGCGTAAAAAAGGTTTCCGCACAGCAAGCAAATACTCCAGGGTCACTTCCATTTGCCTACTAATACACCATGATGAATGGGACAATAAGAGCGCGCGCTGCCTGCTATTTACATTGTTCATAGCGCACAGACAGGCCTCTCCTGTTTCATGTCTAACAAACTAAATCCACACCCTGTACCCCGTTCTCATAACCGTACCTTTCAGACAACACCAGCTTGTACAGAATGCAAGGGGGAAGTCGCTAAGATGAGAAAAGGATTGCCTGCTTCTGTGTCTTGCAAGCTAAAGGCGCTCCTTGACACTAGTCTGAGACATCACGCTCGCTCTAAGCACCCTTTTATAATATTTGCTGGCAATACAGAGGCGCAATTTAGACAAGTGAAATAAATTGGCAGAAACTGATGTAAACAAAAACATTTTCCTATCTCAGTTTGGGCATCCCAAGAAATCGGAAACATTTATGAGTGTCCGTTACCCTGTGAAGCACATCTTCAGAGCTTTAAAACCGGAGCTCCAAGTAACAGAAAGCAACACCAAAATACCAAGAAATGCACAAACTCATAAAGAGCCATTCTAAGAGTAAAACCACTTGACACAGAAGAAATGGTTTGCTGCACACCCAAAAATCACAACCGTGATGTCAAAGGAAGTCACACACAAGGCTCCAGCCAGATGACACAAATCAAAGTAAACGATCTTCTACCACAGCAGTGCTCTCCTACAGAATTGATAATGGAGTGGCATCTAAACGTAACTAGCGAGGGAGTAGTGAAGGGTAGAGTCCTAAACGCCATTCCTTTTGTTTCCTTATATGAGGGAAAAGAAACTATAGCTTTTTATTATCAATACAATCAAGTCCTTTTGTTAAAGTAACCCATAGGGCCCTGAGTGCCACTGGAACCTGACTGTGCTGAGCACTGCATCAACACGAGACCAGCCCATAAGGGCCACAGACTTGATACCAGCGGGCACAAAGTACTATCAATGGTTCACAGAGACCCGAACATTAGTTCTAACAATGGGTTTGAAACTGTAGGCAGTGTGACCCAAGCAAGATTGGTTAAGGTGACTAGAAGAGACTTGAATCCACACTTCCTAACCCAGGAGCCCTGGTCTCAGGCAGGTAAGATCCCATTTGCTTAATGTTGCTTCACTGTCATTTTAGTCGAGTAGAGCAAGAGCAGGTTTCAAGGAAATCTTATTTCTGTTTCCACGTTCCAACAGGGCAAACAACTATGTGACATTGTTGGGAGAATGGCAAATCAGACCATGTAAATGACACGAGAAGAATATACAGAATAGTTTAACAAAACTTACATAAGAAGTATGTACCAAGAGCAGGAGACGGATGTCTAATTTTTCTGTTCCCCCCTCAACCACTTATGAAAGTCACAAGTCTTGCAGTTGATACTCTAATGTCTAATACTTTATACCTATTTCATTTAATGACATGCAAATTCTCCATTTAAAAGTCTAATGAAGTTTATAGTATTTCACCAGTGTCATTTCAAATACACTGTTCCTCCGGGTTTAAAGATTACTTTTTGAAATACTTCACTGTAAATGTAAAGCTTGTGCCTCTCAAGGAAGAGCCTAGCAACTGTGATTCATATGTTCATCTTTCAAAGCTGGGCTCATTTAACTCTCTCCATCTGGGAACGTTTTGCAAGGTCAAACTAAAAATTTAAACCAAGACCTCAAACTTTCTTTTTTTTTTTTTCATAACTGCAGTATTTATACGGTTATCGGCACACAAATACTGTTATTGGAACTGCTAGTTATGTTCACTTTATTAACACCATAGAGAAAACCAGCTTCATTTATCTCTATAATAAGAAAACTCTGAATGTTGTCACCTCCAGAATTCACTTCTCCTTTCAAATGGAACAGTGTTTTTAAAAAAAGGTAACTTTAAGTGATATTGCTGTACTCGTTACCAAGACTGGCCCGTGCCACAAGCAATTCCAAGATATCTTAACCTCATTATTTGTTGAGCATATAACAAGAAAAATGCGTATTTGGAAAAAGCCAATATAGTATCTTTTCTAACAAAAAAGGAAAAGCAATAATAGACAATCTGTCATGCCGTACATCAAGTAACATGGAGCTCAGCATGTCTAGTCTGAAAAAGTTTCTTAAACTGAGCTGCCATCTCCTCTTCTCCAGAGGGATGTAGAAGCACCTACAATCATCTAGTAATTTCTTACTCTTTCCAGCATTCTCTTCCAGGACACTTACACTAAAGAAATTTGGGCCCATGGTCATTAAAAGCAACTAAGCCTGTGTACTCTCAATTCTATTAGTTAACATTACAGAACATAAAAACAGGCTAAAAAGCCCACAACTAGAGAACAGGTCAGCAATTTGCATTTATCGAGCCACTAAACTCAGTGATTACCACAGCTCTGCTGCGTATTTTTATTGGATTTTTTTTCACCCTCCCCAAATTTACGGATTTTCCTACAAATCTTGCTGTCCCTTTTCACATTGGGACCATTGCACAGTCCATCTATTCTAGCATCTAATAGGACATCCCTTCTAGAAATGAAATATCACCAGAAAAAGACCCTGAGGTCAAGACCTTCTCCAGGACAGCAAACTCTAAGAGGAAGACGGTAAGAGGAGCCTTAATCCTGGCTGTTTGCAGAGACCAGAGCACAGGTTTCCTCTTCTGCAGAAGTCTGCTCACTATGACTGAAAAACAAGGAAGAGAGTGAAAACTGAAACAGAGGAAGAGAAAGCAAAACTAGAAAGGGCAGAAGTGAAAGGGCAAATAAAAAACTCTATCAGAGTTAGGGCAAAAACAATAGAAAGCTCGAACAAATCAAAGAATACATCAAAGTACTGCAGAAATATTTTTTGAAGCCAGAACACTGCTAATGCTTGCTTCTTCGCTATCCATTCCCAGCATAAACACCTGTTTATTAAGATTATTTTTTTAAATCTGAGTCTGATTTCTCACAAATACGTTATGTCCTGCCTGCCATTTAGTGTAATTTGGCTATGGACACTTTGTGCTGATGCCGAATGTGAACAGTAAAAAAATCCCCATGGCACAGCATAATGCTTCTTCAGCACAACACCAACCCAGTTACACTTTCAGAATTATTTTTAATCACTATAGATAATATTAGATAAATCAAAACCACAATGACCTAGACCATTAACTTTACACTCACAACAGATATAAGCCCCTAGTAACTTTACAGCTCCCCAAACACAGAATTTCTTCGTCTTTTTACAGGGGCCTGATCCAAATTCACTCTCAGTAAATGTACCAACTTTTATTGATTTGCTAGGCTTTCCAGCAAGACATCAGGGAACTGTTGTGGAGGTACTATATAAGGAAATCGTAAATAGATCCCATTATTTTGAAATGTTGCCAAATCTGGACTGTTTGAACTACTGACTTCATGGACCAAGCAAGCTCAAATAATGTCCACAACAGCTATCTTGAATACATTTGCTCTGTACTAGCTGTGTTTTCTCTTCTCATTAGAGAAGAATTAATCTTGATCACACTAAGGTAAAAAAATATGTGAGTACATTGTGTTTTAACTTAACTGGTATATCTTTTATTTAAAGGCACACTTTTATTAGAGCTTTTCCTTAAGATAATCCAACTCTTCACCAGCACCTGAAAAAATTTCAAAAAGGGGAGAAAAAACACATCTGCAATAATTTAAAACTAGTTGATATCTTGAAGGAAAAGAAGTTTTGAGCCACCTCCCATATTTTGCATGTAACACTTGTCCCAAGTATGGTCAGATCCTGTTAAAATAATAAAAAAATTTCTATTGTTTTACCTTTTATAGTTGTGAAGAACGTGAATGTTATTTCAATATCTGAAAGCTGACAAAACCTCCCGAATTACTATTTTTAAGAGCTTGTGATCTGGGGGAAGAGGCATGAGGAAGGAGAAGGAAGTCGACTAACCAGCACTGACGACCACATGAAACAGCCTGCACTAAATACAGTCAGATTTCCCACAGAAGGACAAGCTTGGTTACAACCCAACTAATGACTTATAGTCAGCTCAAAAAGCTAAAATTCCGCCAAGAAATCTGAACATCGAGCAAGTCCTTCTCTCCTATTGCTGTCACTAGTTGTCAACAACCACCAAGCTTCAGGTGCAAGGAGGATCTTGGATGCAAGCGTGAGGCAGCCAGCTTCCTTCACAAACAGCACTACAAGGTGTCTTAGCTAACTTGGGTATCTTAAGTAAAGCTCTCATAAATTTGAAGTCATATGGTCCCTTATTTTATTGCTATGAATCTAAGCTAGCACCTCAAAACTTAACTTTCATACACAAATACTTCACTTTCTGCATCTAATACATCATTTTCGACACAGTATTTTTCCAAACTATTCTTCAGAAAGACTCAAGTGCTTATCATTCATGAGCACATATGTGGTTTTATATACTTACCAATGTTGAAATTAAAGTACTCTATTTTTTTTTTTACTGTGTACTAAGTAAGAGGATAATAAAAAAAGAACATTCCTAAACAGATACTGTGAATAAAGTAACTAAAACCATATAATATTCAGAGTGCTCTGGTTTTAAACAAAAATAAGAGATTCTAGTAAAATATACATACTTTCTAGTAAAATATACATACTTGAGGGTTTTCTGCAAAACTTCAAGTAATGAACACTTATGTATTAATAAAAGAGAAGTATTTTATGAACCATATGTGCAGGCATAACAAATCTGTGCCTGCAAAGAACACATGCATAATCAAACAAACCAAACATAAAGCAATCAAATTTACATACAGAAACACTTTTTTATAAAATCTGTCCCATAAGGTTTGTGCTCATGTTGCCTCGGATACAAAAGAACCTTTTAATACAAAATAAAGGAAAACAAATGGCCATTCCCATACTCGAGCTGTTTCATTTAGGTTCAGCGGGAAGCATTGCTGAAATATTTTCTGCAAGGTTACCTGTTTTTTAAATTCCTTGCCAACTCTGCTCTGTACGTTAAGTAACTTACATTTTTGCACACAGAGCTTTGATAGATAGCCCAGCTATTTGAGGAGACATTGGAAAGGCACAGCTCTCCCTGGGTTCTGAGAACAAGTGCACAAAGCTTGGTTTCACCATGCAGTTGTTGACTGATTGGTTGAAGGAAGGAACAGCTGAAGACTTGATTAAATGTTTTTACTGCATTTTCCACTTTGGCAAATACAGCAATTACACAGCATTTTATTGAAATCCTAAGAATACTGAAACCTCAAAGTTTTGGCTCAGAGCAATGACTTTCACTTCAAGACCAAAAAACCCCACAATCTAGTTTAACTAGACACAGGAGCTGCATTACAAGATATGATCACTGTCGTAAATCTTCACTAGTGTTAGAATGCTTTATCTCTAAAGGCAGAGTCCTCTGTCCAGTCTCCTTTCAAAACTCAAGACAGCCTATTTTTCCAAAGCTACAGTGCTGTAGTTTTTACTTGGCTTTCCCAAATTGAAGGCAGAACGTTGCCCAGTGAAACCTGAAAGGGTAAAGGAGGACCTACCTCTCCCAGCTCACATTTTCCATGGGTTCAGCCATGCTGCATTTCCAAAATGCTATCCCCTGCACTGACCCCTCCAGCTTCACCTCCAGCAAAAAGGTTTGCAACATGCTGCAGGCAGAAACACTCCTCTGCGCACACCCAAGCGATAAGTTCAAACCCCAGTCCTTTTGCAAGGCTACGAGAACAGGATCGCTGCAATTTTCCTGTAGCCTTTCCTCCCTCCCTCTGTGAGGATGCAGAATGCGACACTGATGGTCGCTACATCTGCTGTTCTCTAAAATTCAGCAGTCTTGGGAAATTTCTGTCTCGTGCTCACCGATAAAAACCAAGCAGCAGATACCAAAGAGAAGTAAGTGTGTCACGCACATGTGCACCTGCAGCCTCATGTGCAGCTGGCAGTTCTAATTTTAGGCTCCCAAGATTCGAATGTTCCTGTAATTATATATAAAACATATTAAAGCACAGATCTAAGTATTTAGTTAAAATCTTTGTATACAAATTCAGCTACACAATTAATCTTTTGGAAAGTTGAACACAAAACATATGTGAAATCGTTCATTCAAAACTGTTAAACAGGTTTCCTAAGTTTATTACACAGAATAAGACAAAATTTCATTGAGTAAGTTTACAGGAGATTGTCTGTAGAAAGACTAATAAATTTCTCAGTGAAACACAAGTAGCATATTTAAAGCTTTTCAGCAGATTAAAAAGTCTCCCCCCACACATTGTATTCTGTTACATCAGGTTTTCATCAGCAATTTGAATGAAGTCAATCATCTGCTAAAACTATTCTCATTTACTCAATAAGTTTTCAGAGTTGAAGAAATATTCAATTTCTCCAGCCAGTTTGTATAATATTCCACAAATGCCAAACGTACAATTTGTCATGTAAGAAATCTTCATTCAAAGTCACACATTATTTTTAAGTGACAAGATCTCATCATGTCACTGCTGTACTTTAGGGAAGCCAACAGATTATTTATGGTTTTATGTCAAAATAAACCCCTACTTGTTATATATCCAATCTAAAATAGCTTAAGGAAGCCTCAAAGTTGAGTTTAATTTTGTGATTATGACATAAAAATTCAGGAAATAACATCTTGGCTTTTACATAGTAAAATTAAAATCTGGGCTAATTTAATACGAAAGTATACACAGACACACTTCAGCGATTATGCAAGAATACAGGGTCTGTTATGAGGGGAGGAAATAGTTCTGGATAACACACAAACATAGCCTTAATTAAAGTTAAATAAATCATCCATAGAATAGTCTAAATTGTATCTTACGTCATATACCCTAAAGCATGCTACTATGATGAATTGTTTTAACATCAAGGGGTTTGCACTTCTCTTTCACACACAGCTACCTTGCAGCAGCTGTACTTTCGTAGTAGGAAAAAGGAAGTTTGTTTTATTTAAACCCAAACTCACAGTTTACATAAAACTGCTCCTGGCAACAGGCATATTTTGATACATCGTGACTGCAAATGGTGAGTATGTTTCCAAGCTCCTCACCACCTCCCATCTCCTACCTAGACATGCTTTTGAGGAAAAAAATTTGGCATGTGTGGTTCTTGCCATCTTTCCCTGTGTAACTGTCCACATCACAGGAACTCAACTGGGGGCTGGCTGTATCTGAGGGCCCAGTAACTGAGGAAGCAGAGTGGGAACAACCATTCACTTCTAGATTTACATATTTTCCTACTAACTGAGAACTGTAGGAATACAAATGACTACAGCTTTTGTGACAGCAGAAATCAATAAAGTTTAGTAGTAACAAAAAAAAAAAAAGGTGTCATCAGAAACAACAGAATCAACACAGTCTTTAAAAAAAAACCCAAACTTTTTCAAACCTATAAAAATAAGAGCTCAAGACAGTTATGCATCTCTTGCATTACTGCAATCTTCATCTGAAAAACATTATTTTCCCTGCTGCATAGGATAGGTGTAGTGCTCATCTTTCAACCTCTTCTACCCTTTCCCCTGCTGACCGTAACCCCAACCCCATATTTACACAAAGGATACTCTGCACACATTTTACATTGCACACCTGATACCCCAGTGAGCAAACTAGCATATGCAAAAAAAAAAAAAACCATTAAGGAAAATAACAGATATGACCTGTCAAGTGAATTCCTATTTCAGTATTTTCTTTTATTAGGCAACCCAGCTCCCTAAAGCCACCCCACCCCTGCCACTCCCATTCTCCATGCACTGGAACATCCACTTCACAAACGAGACTGTTTCGATCATGTCTAATGCAGCTATAAGGAAACTCATGCCTGTCGATTTTCACATACCGACTTACATTGCTGCACTCCTCTCGATTTGGCAGGCACTATTAGTTTTTCCATCTAAAATTACTTCCCTTGCTTTACAGATTTACTAGCAGTTGATGTGATACAATAAAAAAAATAAATGCAAGTTGCACAGCAACAGGCATCTAAATGTACTAGGGTGGAAAAAACCCAACAGTATTGTGATATTTAGTGAGATTAAAAGATAAAGTGGAAAATGAGACAATGTTTTTGTTATAGTCTAGTATAAAAGCTAACCTGCTTCTCCTGTATTTCAACACACGTGTAGTGACACAAAGCACTCTCAACTTGGCTACTGCATACCTCCAGACAAATAAATACAACTATTTCAATTATCTAGCTGAGGAACCGACAAACCGTAAGTCTTTACTTCTCACAACTGATATATTCCATCACATATAGAGCTATAGACAGCAGAACTTCCCTTCCAAGAGCAGATTCATCTGCTCAGAAGTGTCAGGCTTTAAACCAGTGCTACTTGTCCTCTGACACACAGTTATAGTAGCTAAACAGGTAAGCACTGAAGAAAATCAGCCGACTTGTTCACAGTACAAGGTCAGTAATTCCACTGGTGGCTGTTTGTGATATAACATAAAACCAGTTCAGCCTAAAAACCCTTTATGGAAATGAATTTTTTTTTAACTTTATGGAATTTCAAATTCCACTAAAGAAGAAATTAGGTTTTGGCTTTGCACATCATCTCCCTTTTAGAATAAGCACTTCAATACCCTTATTTCAACATGTATTTCTTCACTGTTATGAGTGACTTGCCTTATTTTAGGAGCTTCCCTTCACAAATTTTCCAGAATTTCATCTCCAAACATTACACAAAATATGTTATATCTGTTACAGAATGTAAAAAGACTTTGAAAAACAAAGTGGACAAATCTGTCCCAGGTATTACTCTTCCATACCTGGCACCAGTTTTCTGCTACCGAAAACATCCATTTGACTCTTAAAGAAACAGGTTGGAAAGGACCAATACTTTTAATATTTTTAAATTTAGATGCATTCAGAAATGAACATCACTTAGGCCATATCATACATGCAAATCTGAAAAGGCTGACATGTTTTAAAGTAATTTTTCTGCTCTTTCATGGTTTAGGCCTCTATAACATAGCCTGAACACCAGAATGCTTGTGATGTACACAGAAGGTAATACCTTCAGCAAAACAAAACAAAAGTAAAGGGAGGAAGGATTTTCTCAGGCTACCTAATGTACTGATTTGGTTAGTTTGGTCTAACTTACATTTTTGAGAGGTACTTTTAAGACTCCTCTGGTCTTTCTGTAGCTAACAGCACGCTTGTCACACTTGGGAAGGAGGTAAATGGGCACGTATGAATGGACCTAAATACACAGAAGGAGGTGGAAAAAACTTTTCTCCCTTTTGTAGGCCAGCTAGGAAGCAAAATGCATTTCAATTTTCATACATCTCACGTCAAAAAGGACCTAAAAACAATAAACCTGATTATACAAGCAGCAAGACAAAGGCATTCTTAAGCAGATACAAGAAAATTAGACACATTCGGTATATGACTGTGCAATGAGACACAGCCAAGTGGGGTCCTGCTCCCCTGCCGAGAACCCCACAGACCTCAAGTGGTGGTCCTGATGCACTGTGTGACAAGGCTAGGTCTGTAGAGATGTCATGGAAGACACGGAATCAATATTAAGCAAGAGGCACAGCAAAGAACATACAGAATTGGTATTTTTAAAAAGGCACGGACAAGAACATTGCAGAGTACAGGCAACTGCCCCTAGATGACTCAGAACGACAACAGCCAGGAAGATTAAATAGATAACAGAAAATTGAAAAGTAAACAAGATCCTTTGATATTATAACAAATTTGTAGAGTTTACCATCCTCCAGTGCACTGACAACAAGTAACACATCCACCTTCCTAAAGCAGACAAAAGATAGCTACTGCAAACACATCTAGGATAACAAAACCGCGCTTTACAACGGAAGCGGATCCTTTGCCAGACACAGCAGTTGCACACGCATGAATTTCAGGACCTAGGCTGAGGTCTTCAGCTCCAACCCGCTCAGAGACTACAGCAATCTCTACTGGTGCCTATCCAGAGTAGGCAGGAAGCCAAAGCCACTGCTGCCAAACTTGTTGAGCCAGTCTTCCCAGCGCTGGCCCACAATGCACCGCTTTGTGTTTGGAAATGGCTCAAAAGCTTTTGCTTCCAGCAACAGTGCTGAGCACTTGGGGAGAGATGCCAAAGGAGTCCAAGAAAGGGTATCGCAGGGCTACAGTAACAGTACGGACACCCCAAATGCTCCCATCAGCTGGTGACACCACCCTGAATCACTGTGATGATGAAAAACATGGTGCTTCCTGTGAAGCCTTGATCTCACACACTACTCACAGGAATGCAGGAGAACTCTTAGCGTGATTAAACTAAAAATAAAACCGCTGATGCTGCAGCTTACCATCACGTCTTCCCATTTTACAATGAAGAGCACCATCTTATCCAGACTGTGGTTTTGGTCTTTTCCCAGGACATGGGCTTTCCTCCCCATTGTCATGGTTATCCAGGACGACTCCCGATGGTGCCAGCAGGAGGACAGAGAATTACAGAGTTGCACAGAGAATCCCTTTTTCATTCCAAGCTGTTGTAAACAAGCCTCAGACAAGACACATCAACAGCGCACTGAAGATTTTACTCTGTGCTCTACCTACACCGCAGATATAAATAGCATTCTTATCTCCAACGCTATCAAGCTAACACTTCAGATCATTAAATTCAGGCCACAAAAACAACTGAAGAGACTTGCAAGTTTTACTCCAGCAAATGACACAGTGGTCTATGCCCCTACATCTCAGGGCACAAGCTGACAGGCAGAACCAAAATGAAATTTCCCAAAGGCCGATGCGTTTTGGACTTCTCCAAATGCCCCATGGAAATAGCGGTGTTGAAACAGCCAAGTAAAGCAAACCCAGGCAGCTGGCTATTGAAGCAGGTTCTACAGAAGAAAACAACAGACAAGGAGAGGACTCTGCCCAGGCTAGGTACAAAACATCATCAAACTGTATTGGGTATCATTCAGACATGGATATTTCCCCCACTGTCGTAACAACTGGTAAAAGTCTTCCTTCAATCACTTAGCAAAAAAAAAAAGTAGGACAAAAATTTGTAATCCATTATATAAGCATGTATGACACGAGCTTTGGTAAGCAACACAGATATGTTGAATTTGGCTCAAAACTTCTCTGTCAATTACAAACTACAGCACGGAACAGAAGCTCCTTAACAAGCCTGATTTCTAGACAGGTGCTTTGGGTAACAACTTCCGCAGAAACAAAAACAAAATTGCTTTCTGAAATTCGTCTTTAAGTACTTTTATGAAGTAAATACTGCCTATCAAGAAATTAATTTAAGCCTTTCCTCTCAAATACTTCCATTTAGTACCAGCGGGAGCAGGATGAGTGCCATCTCTCTCTTAGCAGAGCAGAACACATACACGCAAACACAGATTCTATGTTTTAAAAAAAAAAAATTCTCTGAAGAAAACATCCTAAAACCCAAGATTATATTCCTTATGAACGAAAGCCCAGTAAAGCCCTCTAGTTGTCAGAGGCAAGTTAAACTCCTTCAATACATTTCTGGAGTCATTCTAATTAAACAGGAATGAAATGGATAATTTTAACATTTCCTGGGAAAACTGGGAAAATTTCTGGGAAAATCTATTATTCTGAAAGCTGCTTTCCAAGTTATTTTACACAGCTGTCTCAATAATCCAACACCCACACTGTCTCACTATTGGGAACACTTTCCATCACTTTGACACATCCATCAAAAATACAGCAAGCTAACCCAAATCTTTGCAGAGTTTGAGGCCTCTAAATATTCCATGCTACGGCAGATTTGCTCTGAAGGGATAAGAAGACTATTTGGTATGGCTCACATTTACTTCCTGTATAGGTGATGCCTCTTTCTTCTTTTGGCATCATTTGCAACAGCTCTCCACTAAGAGATAAAAATAAATGATGCTGTAATTCTTCCTCAGCAGAGTAACCCAGATCCAAATAGCATTCTCTCAAGCTCACAAAGTTACTGGGAACCACCTCAGGAATTTCAGTCAAAGAAACTTTTGATTTCTATTACCTGGCTTTCTGACACAGCTAATTACTGAAAATTAAAAAACAAAAAACAACAAACCAGCCAATATGTTAAATAATATAAACTAGTTCTTACCTCTGTTTAGTTTTCACAATACACTACTTATAACTGATCCTGGTTTACACTGCAGTTATTCACTGATACAACATCTCTAGCTCTTAAACCTAACCAAGATGCAAGATCTATACAATCATGTACATAGTCATGTAAAAATCAGATCAGATTCACTCTGAAAAGATACACAGTGAAGCCTAGTCCAACAGATTCTAGCAGAATCAGACCACATATGTGATGGAAAAACTCAATATTTCTTTAAGGAACCATCACCTTGTTTTGGAAACTACTTTTAAGTTAGAACATAATCATTATTTAACAAAGATTTCACTTAGCAGAGATGGAGGAGCTGCTTAATCCAGCATTATGGGAGAAAAAAAAAAAAAAAAGAAATAAAAAGATTGCAGAACCACACCCTAGGTGTAAACTGATAGAGGTTTTCTTCTGTATTTTAGTCTGAAACAATAGCCAGAGGGTGTCATTTATGCTATACACGCCTTGACAAGGCAATGGCTACAATATCTAGGGACTGACAATTAAAATGTTTGCATAGCGAAGTACTTCTCTGTGGGCTGTCTGATCACAAGGTTGCAGTGAATGTGGCTGTCTGGTGTGCAGCCTCACTCACACCATAACCTGGTCCTGTGTCCTCCCTCCAGTCACAAGCAAAACCCTGGTTGACTTCAGTGATTCACAAGACATCACATCTCCACATACCACTTGAGAAACTAGCAGAGCTCCAGTTCTCCCACGGACATCATCTACCACATCGTTTATGCTGTCAGTGAAAAACACTGTAGACAGAAAACTGAATTTATGAAGGGCAAAATATATCAGAATTTGATGTTAAAGCAAAACAAACATCCAATTTACTGTGTATTCAGCATATTATTTGCTTCTGAAATTTAGCTCATTAAAGCTTCTATACTTCACTTTAACGCAAGCTGCTATAGGATTTTCAGGCAACTACACCAGCGTGAAATTGTCCAACAAACCTTCTTGCAAATAAAACTGTTAAGAGCTCTAGATTTCAGAATAAAAGCACACATCACAGACTTACAACCTCAGGGATGCTCCCTATTGGAATTTAGGCCTTCAGCTGTTTTGTATACTATTTTCAGTGCCAGCTGAGAACACTGCATTTTATTACACTACAAACAGTTGATGAAAGGTGCAAGTCCTGCTTAGCCACAGAAAAGCAGCTCAAGAGCACTGTGTAAGTTTCTGGCTGTTACAATCCCACCAAAAGAGAAGGGAGGCATAACCAGCCATCCCCTTCACCTTTTATTATCAATGAAGTTTGTCTATGGACTATGTTGAAGATATCAAAAGTCAAAATCAGGGTGGGGGTGAGCTTGTAAATAAATGATCTTTCTCATGGGAAAACAGGTTACCACAAACTAGCTTACTCCACAAGGGCTGACAAGCAGCGTTTACACGCAAATAACAGAGCATTTGAGTATTTCTCATCTACTTGAGCCATTAACTCAGAATATTTACCATCACAGTGATCACTTCCAAATCTAGCAATCATGACTCCAAGTGATGTGGGAGCAGCTGCATGTGCAGTTTACTTTGATGAAGTCATGCCCCGTAGTATCTGGGGTTACCACGAGTATGTGACTTACCACGAGAACCAGCCCCAGAGCCGCGGCACCACCACTCCTGGCTCACAGCTGCACACAGCCTGCACGAGCAGGGAGAACTTCTGCCTGTGCAAAGCCTTCTAGCAACAGGAACACTGACTACAATAAATTCATTGCCTTCCATGACAACTGCTTTTGCAGTCGTGCTACTCTGCTCCATTACACTTTGAATTCCCTCTGCCAGATTTTAACAGTTGCTGCTAAAAACTTGAAGTGTAAGTACCACGCTGTATTCATCTCTGTGCTGTCACCTGCACGGTAAGAACATCTAAGAAATAACGGCGAGTATCACACGTGGGCAACTTCCACAGCAGTGGTGATTTTACTCATTAAAAGAGAAGAGAAACAATTTTTAAGCATCTTAAAGACTATAAAGATTATTTAATTGCAAATCAAATATTATAATGATTTGTGAAAGATGAAATCTTTTGTTGTGTAAGTGGTAAGGGATCACACGTATCCCCAACAGGCATCCGGCAGTTACAGCCATGGACCAGGCAGAGTCAGAAAAGGTGTAAGAACCGTATGCGTTTTCTTTTATAGATCCATTGCAAGGGAAGAAATAGATTTTAAAATAGTTACCTTAGAGAGGGTAATCTGCATCCTCTTAACCCAATTTATTTAAAAGTACCCTTCACTAAGTCTTTTTGTCTCTCCTGCTCTACTTAGATGGTAACGTTATCAACTCATGTGAAAGTCATATTTCTACACAATATTTATCACACTGTTCTCTTACTGAGCATCTGTTGTTAAATATAGAACAGAAACAACACAAAAAGCATTATTTAATCATGTATTATCAAGACAGAACCTCTTCTGCATTGTGATAACTTAGCTAATCATACACGCCGCTCAAAAAGCATTAGGTAACAATGAATTCCTGACTGTTAGATGCATGTATAAGGAACTATTCAAAGGTTCTTATTTAAAAAAAAAAAATCCCACTTCCTCACATATTACCAATAGACTGAGGTAGTTTTGTGGCTGCAGTTCCAGTGAAAGACCCCAAGACCTTGCAGTATCACACTAATACTATCAAAAACCTGCAAAGTATCTTTAAAGCATAAAAGATGACACAGTTTTAACTTGCAGTCTAACCTCACAATATTCTATTTATAACATGTGACTCATCTCACCAGAAATAATTAAATATTGTAAACAGAACTCGAATTTGAGGGAAGAAATAACAAGAAGAAAACGAGGGCCAGTCACCGCAGATAATCTCAAAAGTAGCGTCCCTTCATATTGCATGTTTTTCAAACTAGCTCATAAAATCACTACAATTTTCTTAAACAGTTCAATGCACTTTTAAAGTCTCCATGTAATTGTTTTATGATAACCAGCCCACAAATCCTTAAAATGCTTTGTGTAAACAGTCAATTAAAATGCTATGAAATGAAGAAGATATCTATCTGATTCCAGACTGCAAATAGCTATGCAGAATGTCAAAAAAGAAGCATGGCACTTTGTACTGCTACCTTAAAATATTTATTTCAATCTATTAAAAATTCTCACAGTGTATTTGTAGGCAGTCAAGGACTACTGAGGCCTCTAAGCATCTTTGGCATGATTTAATAGAACAAAAATCAACTCAATTGAGCACCTCCCAAGGCTGAATAAAAATAAATTTAAATTTGAAATAAGATGCTGTCTCTTACTTGTATTTACAACTTAATATAGGGACAAAAGTTTCACAGATGCTTTAATTATTTATTGAGCCTGCTGCTGTGAAAATTCTAGACCTTGGGTCTATGTGATAAAGATGCTTCTAGTGAGCCCTCCTGGCCCAGTCCTGGATTTCACCACTCAATCCTACCCAGCACGGGCTCAAGAAGAACAAGGGTTCATTGCACAGCTCTCAGTATCCTCACAGCTCTGGTAGCTTCCATCAATAACAATTAACATAATCAAATCTCAAAGTTTCTGCTGAATGCCCTAGAGGTTCATGGAATCTCCCCGCCCCCAGGACATCCCCCCCAGGACATACTAACTCTCCAAGACCAGAATTTCAACTGTAACATGATGCTGAACAGAATTTGCTCCTACCTGCTCTCCTGATAGATTCTTATGGTCACAAAAGTCTTCTGTAGTGTCTTCTGAAGGTGCCTACCAAAAACTGATGACCTGCATTCCCACAGAAAATTCAACACTTGCTTTAAGACCAGTATAGTCTACAAACGGTAAGACTGGTACCACACTACATCACCACACAGCCAGCATCAGTTCTAACCTGCTATACCTCCAAGCACCAACACATCTGTGACCATCGCTCCACTAACCTCAACCTACAATAAAGTAATTGCCTCCTTTGCGTCCACCTCCATGACCATCAAGAGACCACCTCATTTGAAATAGCTCAGTTATGTACAGAGGGCAAGCAGAAATGTCCTCGGGATTCTCAGAAGCACTAAGTACAAACAGAACAAATCACTGGCTGACTGTATGGATGCTGTAAGGGTGGCAAAGACCTCTTTTTAGCCAAGATTCAACAATCTTAATCAATGACAATTGATCAAATTGAGCTCAAGAGCCAGGTTACAAATGTTCTGTCCTCCTGCTCCTATACTTTGTTGCCAGCTAGCTACAAAGTACAATGACGATAGTAGAAGTGCTTGAAATAGGCAGTACCAAGGGATTCTCCTCTCATCAGATGTAACACACACAAAAATGGGGCTGCTATAACTGAAAGAATGAGGCACTTAAGCACTAGTAAAGACATTCCATGGTTTCAGCAAGTGCTGAATACACTATTAAAAACCAAACACTCGAACAATTTAAAAATCATTTAACCAAATCTCTCTTGTTCTCCATGCATTTATTTTCCATTCTGAGATGCTGCAGTTCCCTTTGCATTTTTATTATTATACATATTTCAAAATTATTTCATGAGTCAATATAAGAGTCTAACAGATTCACTTCAAAAAGGTTGCAGACATTAACAACTATTACTGCAAGTAATGATGATCTCTGTTAAGAGCAGATAGGTTCTGTCTCTCCAATACATCCTTGGGGGTAGTGGTGGCTTCGGGGGTTTTTTTGTTTTGCTATATTTAAAACAACATAAAAGGTAACTGGTAGCAACTAGAAATTTACCATGCGTTGAGTTAGTTTCTTTATGGGTGAGGATTAAGCCGGGAAGGCCCAATAAACAGCTTCAGGCCTCCCTGTTCCTACTCAAGAGCTTCTCTGCTCTTCTACAGAGTGAAACGAGACAACTTGTTGTCAAATCTTGCAAGAAGCAAAAGTTCACTCTGTCGAAGTCTGTCAAAATTACCACAAATTAACTCTACACTTACACAGTTCTAGAGATCACCTTCACAACCATAATGGGCTAGATTTTTTCAAAGCAACCAGATTCAACACAGGTTAGCAAGAATCAGCTGAAAAAGGAACTTGTTTGCCAAAACAAAGTTTGACACTAAGAATCATTTTTTTTCAAAGGAAAAAGTATCAGATACTACAGACACCAACACCCTTTTGAGACCTGCTGCATCTCCAAGAGAAGTGTATGTGAGCGTGTTGGCTGCATCTGGTGGCACACGCTCCCAGTTTCACACAAACAGGTTTGAAAGACGCACTTCAGCAAGGTTTCATTTTAAAAGACAAGAAAAATGCACGAAGAGGGCTAGATTTTCTGTGTTGCTGTTTTAGAACACATTTAAAGATTATAATACAACACACTATACTTGCTTCATCACAGCAAAAGCTGTGTGGCAGGGGAATCACACCTTTAGCTGGTTTACAAGCAGTAATTAAGTGACTGCATGAGCTGAAAGACTGTCATGTGAACTGTATATGAAAATAACTGAAGTACAATTGCTCCTAACATGCTCTTAAATTAATAGTATTGCTCATGACAAGAAGATTTCAGTGTAAAAAGTTAAAATAAATTTTAAAGGGTACTTTAAAGCAAAATTTTCTCATGATGATGCGTGTCCCTTTCTCATTTCCATCTGTTGGGGATTTTCAGTACCAGAAGTGAGCCAAGTCCATTGGGCCCATACCTTATTCCTGCAGCTCTAATTTCTACATCAAAGCTCAGTGTGGACTGTTATTGCCTCAAAAAGGAACAAGTAGGAAAATATCCAGTGAGTTTCTCACTTTGGTGAAGCTCTGTGAGGATCCCAGCAGGAATGACTGCATATTACGGATTAGCAGAACACAAAGCATGTAAGAGCAGTGAAAAAGAAATAGGCAAGTATGAGAGAGAAACATCGGGAGTCTGGGAAGCCCATATTCAATTTCTAGTTTTTCCTTTAGTGTGACTTATGTCAAGGAGAGTTAGATACAGAAAAAAGTGGATGACACTATGAACTAATTTTAGTTTCCTGATCCCTACGTGGAACTGGCATCACTGACAGGTATTAAGGACTCATCAGGCTTCACAACCACCAGCATGCTGAGAGAAGAGCTGCCTGATCAGCAAATAGGAAATGCCAGTGACAAAGGTGTGTCTGAAATCCTGCCTCTCTCCACAGCTTGCAAATGTTGTCCTGGAATTACACAGGATAAAGAATAACAGGTATCATTCTTTTCCTTTAAACCATAACAAAAGGAGAAGCTGCTAATATTAAGTGCCTTTTTAATATAGTGTTACAACAGGAACACTCCCTCTTCATTCAGGAGACCCAGACTCTACTGCCTGCAAGCCTGAAATCCACCTCTCGCCACCAGACAGGCTGACGATGAAGCTACCCCCACTAGAAAACACAGAGAAATGGCCTGTGGGAAAGGAAACAACTACAACCCATAAGCCAGCGGGTACCCAGGCCAGTGCGAGCCTGATCTGAAAGCGGGCGATTGTTAAATAAAGAAAACAATTCTTGGTTTTGAACCCAATTCTAATAAGTGGGCTGTAAAGTCATGTTCTCTCCTTCACTCCCTTCTCCGGGCCATGAATATTTAATTCTTTTATGCAAACTGGAAGAGTTGCAATGCAAGGCTAAATTAGCCTAAATAACCTTGAAATCCTTTTGTGAAGTTGGGCCTCTGAGTCAACTCCTCATCTGTAGAGAAATAACTTTCTTACAACAACAAGTTCTGTTGTTAGCCATATTTAAAAGACTGTAGTACCACGACAAACATCTTGAGGTTAGCGTTAGTTTGCCAAATTTATACCTTTGGCTCATCTTCCTGTGTTAAGGTCCATGGTTTAGATAGTCCAATTATTTTTTGAAAATGTTTGTTCCTCAATTTTGAATGTAAAATCCTTCCTGGGAAAAGGAATCAGTTACATTAGTCTCAAAATTTTATTTGATAATATGTACATACACTGGCATGTTTCGCTGCTCCCCTAGTTCTTTAAGTGCAAACTTAACACTACTTCTTCTTTTGCTTTATTTTGCAATAGGACTAGCTCCCTACAGACTGGCTACAGCTATATGCCAAGTCAGTGTCTCATTCATACGTCATAAAACACCAACATATAGAGACTTACGGCCATAAGTCTGACAGAGCTACTAAGTTCCACTTTTAAGTCTCAAAGTGTTTTATGAACTTCCTTCAATTCATAACCCTACAAATCAGTCAGTGTGGAGAAGCTGTGTCTCAGTGGTCAGCCTATGCAAAAACAGCTTGATGATCTCCCTCCAGAGGAAAAAAGAAAAAAGAGAGAGAGAAAAAAAATAAAAGATTATTCACTCTGCCAGCTAATCTTTAAAATCTGGAAACCTTAGCTGCTTGCCTTTTAAGAGGTAGAAATAAGAAAGAATGTTTGAAAATCCTTATTAGTGAAATCTTTACTAGGATAATGTGTATGCTTATTGTTATGAATGCTGTTTTAGCACTTGAATGATTTGCCTATTCAGAAAAATAAATTAAATATCCAACACAACTATTAGATTGGAACTCGGCAATGAAGCAATAAAGTGATTTTCCAAATGCCTAAGAACTTACACATACACTTAGACGATGGCAGAATGGCACGTGATTCTGAATGCCGCAGCACAGCTGTCTACTACATCTTTCTTACAGGTCAGCGACCACTGACTCTGGTCCTAGAAATTTAGTTTCTCCAAATTTTAGCAACACCAGGCAATTTGATTCACCCTCAGTATGGATTACGGCCTCCCAGTCCTACTAGCCTGTGCCACCTTGCTTTAGGTTTCCTACGCTCTTTGTAGCTCACGAGGAGGTAAGTGCAGAATCAGATGATCTCCTGAGGTCCCTGGTAAGTCCTGCCTTCTGTGATCACAAACCAAGTTTACAAACTCAATCTTCCATTTCTCACAGTGTCAAATAAACAAGTCCGGTCTAACTGATCTAGCATTTAAAACAACAAGGCCTATTCTAGGATGTATTTCTCAAAGCCCGATGGAATCAAGCTATCGCCAACAATACTAAGGAAGTTTTAGAACATTTCTCTGCTACAAACCAATTGTTAAACTGGAAAAACAAACAAACAAAAAATGAAGGTTGTAAATCAGACTCATCACTGGTTTTTTCCACTCCTGGTTACAAAGTTATCAATAATCTATAGCTTTCATTCATCATCTGTTTACAACTCCAAGTATCATTGTTACTCCTGAAAACAACTAGGCCGTTAATGGGCTTTTGCTAATCACAGGTGAAAGGTCACTCTCATTTAGCAGCACACTAAGAAATAAACATAACATATTGACAGGACAGAGAAAGGGATCCCTGTTCAAACACTGACCTAGACTGCATTAAGAATCAAAATATTTTAGCTCAAGAGAAGGTATTATCAGTGCTGGTCACACAGCTTCCCTATTAGACTACTTAAGAGTCTTAAAAAAAAACAAGCGTAAAGACAATAAATAACCTATGCCCTACCTTGTAGGTTTGAGATTATATATTAATTTAACACTAATACTAGTAACACCACTCACTGACAGGCCACAAGTCCCAAATCCAAAGCGACAGGATTGCAGTTTCCTTTCTCCTTCCCATGCACGTCCTCTCACCACTAGTTATGAGCAGGAAAACTTCTCTGTGCACTTCAAGAATGAATCGCACTCACCTTCTCGGCAAAGTCGCATTGCTTCTCGGTTTCTTCCGTATTCCTTGAAACTTTCTTCTAATGCTGTTCCTAGAACCAAAAAGCCACAAGACCTCAGTCCACGCACAAGTCAGAGCGGGGCTGGCCGCTGCCGCTGACCTGCCGCCCTCTCCCCTACGGGAGCAGAGCAGCACGGCAGGGGTATGAACTCCCACCGCTGCCGCAGTGAATACGGCTTCAGAGAGACCGAGACCGGCCGGCCCGTGCCCGGGAGCGGGCTCGGGGCTGCCGAGCCGCTGTCAGCGGCGGGGGGATGCCTCACCTGAAGCCGGATTTCCCCCCGCCCCAAGCCCAGGCTGAATCGAGGGCAGGAGGTGCCGGCCTCCGGGGACTGGCTCAGACCTCCTCGCACCGTGTCCCGGATTACAGGAACTGGGGCAGGCGCTGCCCGCCCCGCGCCGCTCCCGAGTCCCCGGCCGGGGGGCGCCGCCGCCTCGGCAACCGCGTACCGGACAACGAACTCGGCCGCGACGCTGCGGGGAAGCGGGGGGGGGGAACGGACCCGACCTCCTGCCCGGGCCCGGCACCCCCGGCGCCCTCCTGCCGGGCACCCTGCCGTGTCCTCTCGGCGCCCCGCGGTCCCTCCCGCGGCGGGGCCGTGCCCGGGGCACCCCCAGCCCCGCGGGGAGCGGGGGCCGGGCCGGTAGAGACGGTTGGCGAAGGGAGTTCGGGGTGGGGGGGAGAGGGAAGCGTCCGCTCACCGTCGTTCCCGTGAAGTTTAGCAGCATCGACCCAGTGGCTCCAGGGCTGCCCCAGCATCGCCTCGGGGCTGGGCAGGGACCTGCGCTCCCCGACGGCCGCCATTGCCGCTGCGGTGGCGGCGGGGCCGGCGCCGCTCCCGCCTCCTCCGCCTCCGCCTCCTTCGCCGTGGCGGGGCCGCCGCTGCCGCTGCCTGGCCGCCGCCGCGCTGCGCTGCTCCCTCCTGACGTCACCCGCGGCCCGCGCCGACATTCTTTCCGCTGCTATAATGTAACGAGAAAAAGTCATCGGGCTCTTAAGGTGGCGCCGCGCTTTTAAGGAAGCGCCGCGGCGCTGTCAGCCCGCCCGCCCTCCCGCTCTCCTCCCTTGCGGGGAAGCCGCGGCCCTGGGCCGGCCTCCACTCACCTCTGCGGCGGCCCGGGGGGCAGGAGCCGGGTGCCCCCAGGGATGCTGCCCCCCACCCCACCATGGGTGACAGCCCCGGGTGCTGCAGCTCCCACCTCCCAGCAGCAATAGCAGTCACTTGATGCGTGGTTTTAATTTTAATTTAATGTTTAATTATTTCTTTTTTCTTGGTACCAAAGTGAAACACTGTAGCAAAGCCACAGCTTCTTCTAGCCGGGATTGGGGGGGCGGGGGCTGAGGGTGTCTCCCCCCCCACATTCCCCCAGCCCCATTTCCCACCCCTCCACACCCATCCTGGTGCTCCACGTCCCACTGCCAGCACCCATGGAAGGGGTCCTACAGACAGGCCCCCCACCCACCACCTTCCTGTCCTGGGGCTGGGGGGGGTCAGAAAGACAAAGCCCCCCCATGGGGACACAGCCATGGGCTGTAGCTAGTGCAGCCCCATCCCAGTAGCACCCATGGGTGCTCCAGGACACCCAGCCCACCAGGCCCAAGCTCCAGCTGTTGACTGGGGGGGGTCCATTCCATTTGTTTGCCCCCTCCCAGACATCGCTGCTGGTGGGTACCACGCTGCGGGACCCCCCCCACCACCACCACCAGCACCTCCAGACCAGGAGGGAGGTGATGCGTGATGGGCTGCTGGGTGAGGGGGTGCACGGCGCTGGCTTGCACCCATTTATTCCCCCCCCACCCCTGACATCAGGCTGGTTTCTCGTGAGCGTGTGTCTCTGCGTGTGCGTCCGTCCGTTCATGGCATCATGCGAACCCTCTGTGAGCACCGAGATCACTAAAAAAAACTATGACAAGCAAAAAAAGAAAAAAAAAAACAAAAAAAACACCAAACTTGACTCTGGTTTCAACCAGGAAAAAAGGAAAAAAATATTTAAAAAAAAAAAAGAAAAATAAAAAAGAAAAAAAAAAGGAAAATGTTGCAAAAATGCTCCAAAAAAAAAGAAAAAAAAAGATTAAATAAAAAAAAAAGCGCTGCCTGCATCGTGCATGTGTGGGAGGCGCCCGCTGCATGCGCACCCCGCTTTACTCGTCTGGATGTTGTTTAAAAAAGGCTATGACTCTGAAAAGGACATAAAAAAAAAAAAAAAAATACCCACACACACGAAAAAAAACCCAAACCCAACAACAACAACAAATTCCTAATACTCTTTAGAGGCTGTTTTGGGGTTTCTACAACGTCGTGTTGTCTCTTCGCATGAATTTTCTTGTGAACTGTTTTAACAGAAAAAAAAAAAAATAGAATGGGGGAAAAAAAAATTTAAAAATGTAAAAAAAAAAAAGAAAAAAAAAAGCAACAAGCCTTGCACAGGGCGGAGGAGGCCGGGGGGGGGACGGGGGGGGCTGGCCCCCGCCCTGTGCCCGTCGCTGTCCCTGTGTCGCTGTGGGTGCCATGGGTAGTTCTGTGCGCAAACGTGACCATTGTAACGTGCAAACTCCGATGACAAAGGGTTGCTCTTTCTTTAATTTTATTTTCCCTTTCTTTTCTTTTCTATCAGAGTGTCCGGCTTTAATAAAATTACTTTTTTTTTTTTTCCCCCTTCTCCTCTCTGGCCGTTTTTTTTGCCTCCCTGTTTCCCCCCCCACACACACACACCCCTCCACCCTCCAAGCTTTGGGTGCTGGTGATGGGTTGGGACATCCCCAAGACCCCCACATCCCAGTGGGAGTTTGGGGGGTGTCCAGCCAGGATAAATCCTTCCACGGATGCTCCAGAACAGGGAAATATTGATGGGAAACTGGGAAATTCCATATCCTGAACCACCCCCCCCCCAAAGCAATAACAGCAAGAAAAACCTCCTTGAATAACCAGTTTATTTCCAATATATAGACTGGGACAGGGGGGCGAAGCGGGGGTGGTTTGGTTGGGTTTGGGGGATTTTTTTTTGCAGTTTTGCATATTCTGGCTCTGCGGCCGACTCGTACAACACGCCAAGGGTTGGGGGGGTGCTGGGGTTGGGGGGGGCACATGCAGGAGGGTTTAAAAAGTCACCACTGGTCCAGGACGTCCCCTGGTCGGGGTTGGCCTTTCAGCTGAGCAAAACTTCTTAAAAAATCCTTATAAATCCTCTGTAATATGTTACACGGTCGGAGACAATATTTACAAAAAAAAAAAAAAAAGGAAAAGGAGAAAAAAAGAAAACAACCCCCAACTTTACAGCAAATATTTGCATAACGTATGAGAACGACACCGAGAAACAGTGACTTGACTTGACACCCCCCCACCCAGCCCCGCTGCGGCCACCAAGCCCATGGCACATGTGTGCCAGCACGGCGAGGATGGGGGGGCCCCATGCCCCCCACCAGCCGCATCCCCCCGCCCTGCACCCCCTTCCTAAAGTGCTTCTGGCCTGGGGAAGGGGAGCAGGGCTGGGGGGGGTCCATGCCAGGCAGCATGCCGCGTCCCGAGATGCTGCCGGATGGTGGCCACGGGATGCAGGGGACAGCAGTGTCCCCCCGCCATGATGCCACTCTGTGCCAGCCCCTCCTGTCATAGCCCCCCCCCAGCCCATGGGGACCCCCGTTGGTGACGCCAAGGGCTGTCCTGGCACAGAACCCAGACCCTGGTCACTGCGATGGCACCGAGGGCCCCGGCACAGCGAAGGGCACCCAGGGAAGCGCCCGCACTTCGCACCACGGGGCCACCACTGCCCGGGGTGGGGACAGTCCCCGTGACCCCCCCAGTGACCCTCCTGGCACTGCCTGGGGGACAATGGGATGGGGTCAGGCTGTGTCCCCATCCCTGCTGCTCCCCAGAGCAAGAGGGACACGGTGGCTTCGTCCCACCCGCGGCGTAGGGGCCACAGAGACGCCTTAAATAAAAGCAGCTTGTCCAGAGCACAATTAAATAGGAAAACGAAGGCGAGTCCTTAAATTAAACCCTGGCTGGGGCGCGGGGAGCATCTCAGGAGGTCAGAGACACTGGGGGAAGCGCAGTGGGGCTGGGGGGCCGGGGCTGCCCGGGGGGGTCTTGGTGCCCGGCACCTCACCAGTAGCACCAGGCTGTGCCGGAGGCCGAGCTTTGGTGGACTCCAGGCTGCTGAGCCCCGAGTCCTTGTCACGGCAGGGTCCTGGGGACAGCTCCAGCCCCCGCGGCTCCTTCCACTCGTTGAAGTTGAGGTCCTTGAGGCCACCCGGCACGACCACGGTGTGCCGCCGCCAGCTGCTCTTCTTGCGGCGGGTTTCTGGGGAGTGGGCTCGGCGCAGGCGGACCCCCATGTCATCCGCCGAGCCTCGCAGGCGCTGCCGGAGCTGCTCCCGAAGCGAGGGCCGCCCAGGGGGAACCCAGCCCTGGTCCTCCTCGGTGGACACCAAGGTCTCGCCAGTTGGCCGTGGCCGGCCCAGCTTCCTACGGGCCAGCGTGTCGCACTGGATCAGGCGGTGGGAGTTGAAGGATGGGCGGCCAAGGGTTCCCTTGTCCTCATCCCCGGTCCCACTGTCCGCTTGGCCCAGCCGGGGCCGGGCACCTTCCCGGCTCTCCGTGTCCGTCTCCATGTGGCTGAGCTCGCTGCGCTCATCATCCGCCTCCTCGCCGCGGCTCCCGGCCACCGACTGCACCTCGGAGCAGAGGCTGCGGTCCATGGTGGACAGGGTGGAGTAGCCCGACACGATGGAGCGAGCATCCGGCGCCGGATCGGACCCGGCACCCCCGGCTTCCAGCGAGCTCTCCCGCTCCATCCCGGCTGGGCTGGGGGCCGCTGGCTCAGCGCTGGTGCCACGGGGGGCTTTGCTGGGTCCCAGTGGGGTGGCCGTGGTCCCCTCATCCTCCTGCTCCCGACCCTGCGTGTCCCTGCGCTCCGCGTCGTCGTCGGTGCTGCTCCCGATGCCCTCAGCCTCCCGCCTCTTCTTCCTCTTGCGGGCGGCGGCCGAGACGAAGGGGATGGCGAGGAGCTCCCGGTGCGCCGGTGCCTTCCGCGACGGCCACGTGCCCTGGCAGAAGGCAACACCGGGCTCAGGGATGGCGGTGCCGGGGTTACGGCCGGGCTCCGTGCTCCATGCCCGAGCCATCGTGTCTGTCCCCGCCAGCCCCCAGCCCGGGACGCCCTTACCTTGGGTTTGGCGGAGCCACTGCGGGTCGAGCCTGCAGAGCAGAGCAGAGAGGGGAGGTTATGCCAGGCCCCGGAGGGTGGGTGCGTGCTGGGGTAGGGGGTCGGTGGGTAGAGCTGGGGGTCGGGGGGATGCTGATCTGTTCCCCCAAACCAGGATGGGGACGTGCCAGGGCCAACACAGTGGCTGGCCCCTGGCAGGGATGCCAGCGCCGAGCGGGTTCGTGTGCAGGCGGCTGCAGGAGGTGCCAGGAGGCTGAAGCGGGGGGTTACAGGGGGTCCCCAGCACTGCTCACCCGCTGCAGAGCCCCAGGATGAGGAGTGGGGATAAGGAGGGGGACACACAGGCACACACAGCCAGGACCCCAACCCTCCCATGGCCATGGGCACAGAGGGGACCGGGGCTGGGCACGGCGCTGCCACCGGGCCGGGGCATGGGGAGCACACTCAATATCACACCCAGCCTCGGAACAGGGGGTGGGATCGGCTGGGACAGGCCATGGGGCTGCCCCAGCTCCTCCCGGGGGTTAGGGGGCAAGTGGGGACACAGGTGACAGGCAGCCCTGGCCTTGCTGCTGGTGTGAAGGACAAGGACGAGACAAGACACCCTCTCCCGCCCCGCACGCCCAGAATGGGGTTAGCAGCTGCTGACAACGAGAGAGGGGGAGGCAGAAAAGGGGGTGCTGACCCTCCCCGAGGCATTGGGACCCCCATACTGCGGCGTTTGAGTGTGCCGGTCCCTGACACCCAGCACCCATCCCTGCCAGGGATGCCAACAGCAGCCCCAGCACCGCCAACAATGTCAGAGAAATGGGGTTAAAGGCTCTGGGGCTCCCCAGGGGCTCGGCAGCCCCTCCACATACTGGGGACACTGGGGACAGTGGCCAGGCAGGATGGGACCCCCTCCCCTCCCACTGCCTCCCCCCTGCTCCCGCTCTCTCATGGTCACCCCAAGGAGTTAGTGCATGAGCAGTGCACCCAGGATCAACACTGTACCCGCTCTAGCTCTCGAGGAGGTCCGCTGGAGGAGGAAGAGGAGGAGGAGGAGGAGAAGGAAGAGGACAGCACAGAGAAGTTCAAGGAAAGAACGTAAGAAATCAGTCGAACATCAAAGTCTCCCATGTCCGGGTTGGCAGCGTGGGGCAGCGCGGGCATGGGTGGGGGTCCCACGGGCTTGCAGAGGGACCAACCAGAGAGAAGGGTGACAGGAGAGGGTGGGGAGGGGGCTCTGCTGGGACCCCCGGGGGGGGATGTCCCTGCTTTCCCATGAGGAGGGTGCTGAGATGTCCTGCTCTGGCACACACGGGTTTGCTGTGGCCACGGCGAGCCGGGCTGGCTGCCCGCACCAGTGCGAGCATGGCAGGGGGGACCGAGTGTCTGGAGGGGCACCCCGGGGTGCCCCGGTGCCAGGCGTGGAGGGGCCGGTGCCACGGGCACTGCTCCTCACCTGCAGCATCACCGGGCGCGGCGGTCCTGCCAATGTTGGGGAGCAGGTACTCGATGTTGGGCACGGACAGAGCTTCCTTCTCATCCACAGGGGTCTACAAGAGGAGGGGGGACAGTGCTCAGGGGCTGCCGACAGCACCCCAGCTCCCAGGCGGGGCTCTGTGCCCACCCTGCCCTGCAGCGAGACCCCCGGGGGGCTGGACTCACCTTCTCGCCCTTGTCCTCCTTGTCGCTGAAGAACCAGTCTGACTGTGGGGGGAGACAGGAGAAGGTTTATGGACTGGTGAGGAGCAATGGGAGCTTGGTGTGACCAAGGAGTCCCATCACCCAGGGTGCGGATCAGCCCTCTCCAATGCCCACCCTCCCACCGATGCCACTTACGTGCTGGATGAGGGTCTCCACGATTTTGTAGCGGTCAGGCATGTGCGTCACCATGTCAGTCATGTTGTCCTCGGATGTTCGCACCAGCGTGGGGCCAAACACCAGGGCCAGGTTTCGGGGCTCCATCTGCAACCAGAGCTGGGGTTAGTGCTTGCCCGTGGTCACCCCTCAGTGTTCACTGCTCCATAAGCACCATCTCCCTTCCCAGCACACCATGAACCATGGCTCAGCCCAAGCTTGTGGGGCTTGAGGTGGGGCAGGGGTCCAGAAGATCCTCCCTGACCCTGGGATGGTGCCCGCGGTGGGTGGACGGTACCTTGTTCTTCTCTGAGTGGTCAGCAATGGTCTTCAGGTGACCCACCAGGAACTTGAGCGTCTCGTAGTAGTGACCTGGCAGGTCCCGGATCTGCAGGGAATCACCAGGTCATCTCTCTGCTCACCTCCCCTGCCTCTCCCACCCACACCACCACCCGAGGTGGGGCTCCAAGGCTGCCCCATCTCCCTACCAGCTTCCGCAGTGTCCTCATCCTCTCGCTGGCGTCCTCTATCCGGTTGGCCTCGATGAAGTCATTGTACTTATCTGAAAGTGGGACATGGTGGGGGCTCAGAGCTGGGTGGAGAGGAGAAGGAGCCCCCTGGGGCCAGGGACCCCCAGATGCACCCGCCAGAAATGCTGGGGAGGAGGCTGGTGGGGTCCCAGTGGGACAGGGCACAGAAGGGCAAGGAGGGGACCCCTCCTCACCAAGTCCTCTGGACCAGCCCTTGTCCTTGTCCCTTCTGTGTGGGGTCTGAGGACCTGTCCCCAACGGCTGGGACAGGCTCTGGGGCTATCAGTCAGCCATCAACATGTGGCCATCAGCACAGGGTCCTTGATGGCCACTTTGGTGGCACCAATGGCCCTGGGGGACGCACCTGGCTGGGGTGCAGCGACTCACCGTCAGTGAAGAGGGGCTCGGGCAGCTTTCGGAAGAAGGATTTCAACAAGCTGCTGATGACGTTCAGATCCTGCCACCGCTGCGGGGGAAGAGAAGAGGCTGCTCAGAGGGACCACGCTGGGCAAACCCAAGTGCCAGCGGGACAAAGACCCCAATCTGGGGGTGTCTCGGGCCACTGACAGTGAAGGGGACACCAGCTAGAGCCACCATGGCTGGGAGGACAGCAGGACACTCTCCCCACACTGCACGGGGCAGGGAAAGCTCTGTGCCACTGCAGCAACGATGCAAGGGGACAAACGGGTCCCCAAGCTGTCACCTACACCGCTATCAACAACCACTAGGCGGCCCTGGCACTCCAGGGAAGGTCACGCCAATGGAGATGGGGATGATGATGGAGATGGCAACAGTGATGGAGATGGGGATGGTGATAGAGATGGGGATGGTGATGGAAACAGGGATGATGACAGAGCCATGGACCAGAACAACAGCCCCAAGAGCATCCCAGAGGCATAGGGATAGGGATGGGGACAGGGACACGCAGCCTGCCCTGCCCTCACCTCGTCCTGCAGGTTGATCTCGGTGGCTCCCTTGTTGAGCTGCTCCTGCAGGCTGGACACCACGGCGTTGTTCCCGGGCACACGGTAGATGCCCATGTACTCCAGCCCTCGGTCCTCCACCACCTTGCAACAAGCTTCGACGATCAGGGGGACGTTCTGCGGGGACAGGCAGAGGGGTGACGGGGGTGCCAGGGCTGCGCGGGGTCCCCGAGGGCTGGCACTGCCGGGGCGGCCGTACCTTGTTGTCCGGGGCAGGCTGACAGTCCTCCAGCCTCACACCAAAGGCTCGGGGGGCAGATTTCTTGTTCTTCTTCATGATGTTGATGCCCCATGGGGCTTTTTGGGACGTACTCTCATCTGGGGAGAAAAACGCATAGGATCACCTGCTAAGAGCTGGGATAAATGGGAAGAGCATCCCTGCTCCCCATCAGGACAAGTACGATGGCATCCCTGGGGCGAGGCCCCCCTCCTTGCCAAGCCCCCAGGTCTGCTGTGCCGGGGCGTCCCAGGGATGGGACTTACCTTTCATGACGGCCGCATCCTGCCTGGGGGACCGGGGCGCGCTGGTTCCTGTCTGCTTCAGGAACTCGGCTCGGATGCCTAGCCCACGAGAGCCCTTGGGCGAGGAATCGGGCTTGGCGCCTGCAGGGCTGTGGGGAGAGCGGAGGGGCTCAGGCAGGGCACAGCTGGGGGGCACCAGCCTGGTGCAAAACCTCCCGGAAAACGCCGGCATCTCTCCCAGGCTGCCCGGCATCCAATCTGTGCCTGTGGCGCTGCACCCCACACCGGGTTGTGGGGATCCCTGAGGAGCACTGAGCCACTTTAACCCTCTGCTCGGGGCCAGTTTGGCTGAACCGGACCCCACCAGCACCCCGAGTGAAGCTGGGTGCAGCCGGCACTGCCCGCGCAAGGGTGGCACCGGCTTTGCTCCATCACTTTAAAACTGAGGCGAATAAAGCTCTCGAGGCCCTCGATGCCCACCACCCCCCGGGTCCGTACCTCACTTTCCGGTAGTCATTTAACTTCTTGTTGATAAGCGCTTGACTGGCAAAACCGGGGTCCTGGGGAGGCAGAGAGAAGAGGGGAAGGGAGAGCTTGAGCAGCACGTCCTCCGGAGCCCCCAGGCAAGTCCACGTTCTGCCGGGCACCGCTTGGGGCCAGGCAGGACCAGGCAAGGGCAGGACCGAGTCCCTGCTGCCCTGGCACAGCCGGTGCCCACCGGCGCTCGCCGCCCCGCCGCGGTCTCCGGTGCTCCTTGCCGCAGTGCGGGGCGGCACGCAGGGTCCGAGCCGGATGCGGCAGCTCGAGGACGGGCACAGCACATCCCTCCGTGGCACACACACCTCCGTCTGCCCGCGCCAGGCGCACCCGCTGTGCCACGCAGCATCCAAAGACCGGGGCACACGCATCTCCACCGTGTCTCCAAAGGCGCGCCCACATCCCCGTGGGACGCTGCCCGGTGGCACCACAGCCACGGCGGGTGCCCAAACGCTCCAGCCTGGCAGCACCTTCCCTGTGCTGGTGCTGCCGACTCTGCCAAGCCCCCTGTGCCCTAGGCCACAGAGAACCAGAGACCGTTCCGAGCTCAACGCACCCTCCAGGGCCGGAGCTTGCCACAACCTTGCCACGATCGCTGCGACTGAACGAGGCCATCCCAGCACCGTGGGGAGACCGCACGTGGCCAGCCCAGCACTGGCACATCCAGCCCCACAGCTCCTCCGCTTGGAGCCCACAGCTCCGGGGAGCATCTCTCCCCATCTCAGACCCGAGCGACCCATTGCACAGACCACGGCTGCCCAGCGAGAGCTCAACACCAACCCGGTGCCGGCCGCGGCAGCATCGCACAGGCACCATGCCCAGCACCGGCAGGGATCTCCCCACCAAATCTCTCTCCGCCAACAGAGACACACCACACCACGGCAGAGCCACGCGCACTCCTCTCCAACCACACGACCAAATGCCGCTGGGTTGGTCATGGATCCGGTGCCGAGCCTGCCTGGAAGCACCGCTGCGGCGCACGGAGAGCCACGTCACCTCCACCGAGCATCCCGGCGGAGCCGCGCTTTTCTTGGACGCCGCGGCACCCGTGCACCCCTGGGAGCACGGCACGGGACCCCCGAGCCCCACGCTGGCCGGCCGCGCAGGGGCCGGCCGTGGCCTGGGGAAGCAGCACAAGGCAAAGAGCCGGAGAGAGCCGAGGCGGTTAGTGCCGGGAGAGCCAGAGGCAGCCGGGAGCCCCATGTGGCTCTCACCTCGCCCTCGGCCTTGCTGTTCTCCCTGATGACTTTGATCCAGGCCAGCATGTCTTCCCGATCCTCTGCCTGAAAGAGATATTCACAGAAGTCAGCGGTCGTCAGGCGGAAGACGTGCTTCCTCTTGGTCTCGCTGTAGGAGATGTCCACCAGGCACGCTCGGATGCTGATCGGCGGCTCCTCCTCACCTGGGGCCGGGGCGCAGGTCACCGCCTCCCGCCTGTCCTTGCACAGGTACAGCGAGTGGGTGCGCAGCACGGCGAAGACGCGCTTCCACTGCCGGATGCCTCCACCGACCTTCTGCAGCGGGGAAAAAGGATGGGGGGACAGGGAGCTCAGGGATGCTCCTGGCGGGGAGCGTCCCCCCAGCCTTGGCGTCGCCGGCACCCGCCTACCTTCCCCTTTTTGGTGAGGATCTGCTTGCAGTGGAGCCAGCCCTCCTTCCTCACGGCGCTGAACGGGACGTCCGAGAGGTCGGAGGTTGAGTGTCTTTTGGAGCGGGCGTCTTCAGATGTGCCGAGGCTGTCCAGAGACTGTGGAGGGACCAGAGGGCACGGTTGGGGTGATGCCTTCATAGAATCACCGAATGGTTTGGGTGGGAAGGGACCTTTAAAGCCCATCGAGTCCAACCCCGTGCAGGGAGCAGGGATATCTGCAACTAGAGCAGGTTGCTCAGAGCCCCGGCCAACCTCCCCTGGGGTGTCTCCAGGGTTGGGGCATCAACCACCTCTCTGGGCAACCCGCACCAGGCTCTCACCACCCTCAGCAGCAACAATCTCTTTCTTCTCTCCACTCTGAATCTCCCTCTTTTAGTTTAAAACCGTCCCCT